>CM069454.1:57640551-57671545 GCA_035610835.1 Ophiura sarsii
CTTGTCATGAAAATGGTTCAAATGTACTGATATACAGTGATAGTTGTGAACCAGACTATGTGAAATCACATGTACTTGACACATACCCCACAAGCATGTAATGGACGTGGCATATGGTCATTTAGTTGCCCCTGTTCCAAAGGCAAACAGACATCTCAGGTATGGTCGGTCTGGTGGTTTTATTTGTTGGGTTGGCGGGGGGGGGGGGGGGGGGGGGGGTAAATAAAAGTTTGGTGGATTTGAGCTATCTTTTTTAAATTTCAACAAATAGAAAAGAATGTCAAACATTTTCACAAATTTCCATAAGAAATTTAAAACAATTTCGTAATAAAAAAGAAGAAAATGTTTGAAAACCCTATAACCCTTAACTGATAATATATTAGAAAGAACAAATTGCCAAAGGACAAAATGGGAACGGCCCTATCCTATGGTGGTTTATTCCTTAATCGTCAGGCTTGTTTAATTGTTAAATAGAAGCTCATCAGTACTGTGAGCCAGTCATGCGGCAGTTTGGTCTGGATTCCTATATGTGACTGGATTACTACATGAAGGTTTTAAATTGTGCCATGTTTATTATCAATATTTGTCATTAGTGTGTTAAATTCATTGTTGGGCTTAGTTTGGGGTATAACCATGATTACATATAAGAGGTCAAGGCTGCAATCATGGAAACAAATAGTTGGCACACTTGACGTAACTTATTACAACCATTCCTGCGCTCCCAATTGAGATCAGATTTGGGACAAAGCACTGTTTAAAAGCAGAAGTCTCCCCATTTCTTATATCCATCCCCACCCTATCAATCAATGTTGGGGGAACTGCCAAGGCTTCTGATAACATGACTGGGATCAACATTGCCTTGGGGGAGATGGGGCGGTCACTTTTTTCCTTAATTCGAACAAAGTATGTCAAACTTTTTTTCTCATGATTGTAGGTACTGAATACCGAATCAACATTTAAAATAAATCTCCTTTATATCATTGTTTCCAACATTCCTCTTACAACACAGGCTGCAGAAATCCCAAGATAGTTCTAATAAGGGAATTTTTCCGAAAACCTGGGTCATGAAAGGCATGACACGGTTGGAGCCAAAAGAGATTCATCTCAACTCCGAGGAGGAGGAGTACCTGACAGTGGAGAAGATGTTTCTAGAAACCATGGACGATGTGAACATACTGGCTATAAAACGTGTGCAGAATATGGAATTGTGGGACGATTTTTATAGGTGAGTGTAAAATCCTTCCGATTCTAGTGCTGGGAGTTAGCGTGTAGTTAACTATCCGTGTACACGGGCAGTGTTTCATTCGTGTACACATGTACTCGGTTATGAAATTTACAAAAACAAAAGCAGTATTTCGGCCATGTAAGACCAGCATACATGACTTCCCAAGTTTTACGACTTCATAAAAATGTTTCGTACACGCGTGGCCATCTTGCTCTCCATCCCCCAGTCGATCTTGAACATTACGGTACGGTACAGTGATGACAAAATGTAGAGGGCGGCACACAGGGCTCAAATTACATCGCGGCCATTGCCGCGATGCCCTCGCATCTGGCCGCGATGCCCTCGGATCAGTAAAAAAATCACGGCCATATAATGGCCGTGCCCTAGTTTTAACAGTGGCCGTGTGCCCTTTTGGCTCGCGGTTGGGGGTTCCGATAAACTTAACTTTGATCAAATTATTTCAAGTTCAATCCGATTTTGAAAGGTGCAATGTGCTTTAAAATTTTACAAAAATGATGATGTGACAGTCCATTCGAGGTGTAAAGTTTTAATCTATCTAATGGTTGTTTTAAACATGTATCCACCTTGTCTCTAGCTACGCAATTGCTCACTGCTCTGCTTTCCAACAGCAACGTACATATATAACATCACAAATTCACAACATGACAATGATACAGTATTAAAATATGTTGATTGACAAAATAAACAGACTGTCTCGTTTCATGCTGTAAAGTATTTAATAAAAGTTCTAGTGAAGTTTACATGTAAAATTATGGTATAAATATAATACAAAATGGCCTTGGTGCCCTTTCATTCCAATATTGGTTTGGCCTTGGTGCCCCAGAACATGGCCTCGATGCCCTTCGAAATGTGTTATTTTTAAGGCCAAAGTGGCCGTGCCCCTAAATTGACGAAATTTGAGGCCTGGCGGCACAGTCTTAGTCTATTCTTTAATTCATTAACCGCTGGCAGCGCGGCAGCATTATGCATTACGTCGCCCATGTCAGACCATGTGTGATCTCAAATGGGTGGTACGTCGTGCGGTAAACCGCATGGTTTATATGGTGGCGTAGCTAGGTTTTAATTCCATGAGTCCCCTTGTCAAATAAACCGACAGACACAAAATATAATACCAATTCAATTTACCATGACTGCATACCAATGATTTATTGTACTTTGTAATAAAATAATTTCCGTTTTTGTTTTTTACTCTTTTATCACAGTAAAAGGGAAAAGATGAAAAGGAAGAGTAAGCATGTGCTAGAAAAGCAACTATGGCACGGCACAAAGCGAGACAGCTCAGAGGCGATATGTCAGCAAAACTTTGATTTCCGTATCAGCGGCTCTAACGTAGGGACTATCTATGGTCAAGGCAGCTATTTCCATTGCAAGGCAAGCTATTCCAACTCATACACCGCGCTGGAGAACAACGTCCGCAGGATGTTCCTTGTTCGAGTCCTAGTAGGATCGTACATCACAGGTACTTCTGATATGAAGCGCCCTCCGCCAAAAGATCCGTACAAACCACTCGGGGATCTTCACGACTCGTGTGTTGATGATGACAGCGATCCATCGATCTTTGTTATATTTGAGACAAGACAGGTCTACCCGGAGTACCTTGTAGAATACAACAAATCATTGGGTGGCATAGCATCTGTTGCACCCCGAGCAGCTACTCCCTCAGTTCCCAAAGCGACTTCCCGCCAAGCCAGTTCACGCTCTGTGAACACGCACACAACTACCCCATCTCACTCTCCGTCACATCCAGGCTCCGTAAGGGCACACTCAACTGTCCAATCTGGTTCAATTTCAAGTTCACGCTCTGCAAGCACGCCCTCAACAGCCCAATCCAACCATTTATCCCACTCACGCCCATCAAGTGCACGTTCGAGCATCCGATCCCAAGCTAGCACAACATCTTCTAACCATTATAGTACTACCAGCTCATATGCATCTCAGCATCAAGCCGCTGCAAAGAGTGCTACTCAGACATCTAGCCGCAATGCTTCGTATCAAAGCCCTGCATCCACTCGGCCTACAGGGTATACAACATCAAGTGCACAAAATGCTTCGGATGATGGATATGGCCCGTATCGTTACGGTAATTATGACGGGTATACCATGCGATCATCTTCAAGTGCCAGTACAAGCAGTAGCTCTAAAAAATGTATCATACAATAACAGACTGCTTCCAAATTAGGTATTGACGATGTCACCTGTAACGTCATAGCAGACAAGCAAACAAAAGCTTGCCTGCCGGTGCGTGAGTGTGCGAATTACGTGTCATACAAAAGCTTGCCTGCCGGTATGCACTAGCATTTGAAGGGGTGTCCATTATAAACCATACACTAAACCAAACCAGTCATCTGTAACAACGTTCCAGCAGTCAATACAACAGTCCATGCATGGAATGGAACCGGGCACTTTACATTGTTGATCAACAAGAGGTGACATGGTCTATAGCATCAGCAAATAAGTTACTGTGACCCAACATGAGTAAATGAGGCACAATGAGGAAAATATAAAAATGGAGTTATTTATATCATGATAATTTGTAGAAATTATAGGACATGTTGGTACAAAGTCAATGTTATATCTTATTCTTTACCAAAATATTGAAAATCACTATCATCTCAAAACACCAAATACATATTGTCAAGTTTTGGACATATACAGTTTTGGTTTTGTTATCAAATAAATGGAGTAAATAAAAAACAAATACCTTAAATTGTAGATTAACTCTTTATTTTCATGAAGTTTTTTAGTCTTTTAGAGGTGTCAAAGATCAGAATTAAGACTTTTTATGAATATGACTTATTATGACCATGTCCAACATTTGTACCCTTAAATCAAATTAGCTACTGCCGCATTGTGCCTCATTTACTCATGTTGGGTCACAAATAATATAGAAGAGTATGTACATGCATGGATATAATGTTTAATCGGTTCCAAATTGGCAATAGGAGAGTAGGAACATGCATGAATGCCAATTTGCCTATATAGGTATGTTTTTGTCAAAAGAATAGTACTAGACGATATTTTGCTGTTTTTCATCCATTTCCGTCACACTAAATGGAAGTTTGGTTTTCACTGCATCTCCAGAAAAGTACAATCTCTAATCGGATCAATTTACAATGAATCTGTAGCTGAGGGTCCAAGTTAAATTTTTGTAATATTTCATAAAACTGACTTATTAACAAAGTTATGAGGTAGGAGGTAGAACTTATTGAACGACCCTCATAGACAAATGTAGTTGGCACATTATATGCCACATTGTTGTTAATATTTGCGATACCATTTGTTTATTTGAGACAAAACAAAGCACACAAAAATGAGCTTGCATACAGCAGATTCTGGAATGTTTGTATTTATTCAATGTGAATATCATGATCAGTAGCTTGTGGGGGTGAATTAGATGATCAAATTGCACAGAAATGTGCAAAGCGTTAAGAGTACATGTGCTTATTTCAAAACAAAACTGCATCTACCAATGAAATCTGCCAAACAATGCAAGTAATTTCTATGTGTAATAGTATGATATTTAGTCTAGGGCCAGTGAATTTTCAGAGTTAGTGGTATATTGATTAAAATAGTTTGTTGTACAAATCCAATAAGCCACTCACATGCCAGACAGTTTCGACTTCCCGTTCGGAAGACTCCTTCGGTAGTGACTTGATCCACTTGTTTTTCCCGCAAGATTTAGAGAATAAATACCCTCGTCGCGGTTGATGATTTTGGCCCCCTTCCTGCATATCCACTGTTAACACCTGAGCTTCCTGGCACCAAGAGTGCAAGCAAATCTTGTGGGAAAAACAAGTGGATCAAATCACTACCGAAGAAGTCTTCCAAACCAGAAGACGAAACTGTCTAGCATGTGAGTAGCTAATTGGATTTGTACAACAAAATATGTTAATCATTTCAATCTACAATCCTATTGAACTTAGGCCTAAAAACAAAAAGTTTGATTGGCCGAAAATGACCAAAACAAATAGGGTAGGTCGGTTGGGATTTTTTTTTCTTTCTTAATTTTTTAATTATTTTTAATCATCTACTAGCAGTACACACAAATGAAGAGACAGCAAAAATTCCCTTTTCTTTAAACATTTTTCATTTTATTTATAGAAACCAACAGACTCTATGAGTACAAGTTTTTGAAGTTTTAAACAATAACAAACTTCAGATTTCAGTTTTTTTTGTTTTTTGTTTTTTGTTTTTTTTGTTTTTTTCCCCCTCAAAATAATAAATAATATTCAGGGTCGGCGATGTATTTAGGGTCGGTCGGGTTACGTCAATCGAACATTTTTTTTTATAGGCCTTATTCAAAGATTAGTGGTATATTGTTTTGCAACTCTGTTAAATAGCTGTGATTGGGGACAGTGTGTCTGCTGTCTGCCTGATGAAACTCTATGAAAAGTAGATGGCCTTAGAAATGGTGATATGAAAAGGCCATCTACTTTAAGGATATATTGTATGGATATCGAAAGCGAGAAGGACCGGGTTCGAGACAGTGTATTTTAAATTTGAAGGTCTTTGTCAAATTTATTCATGCCAGTTAGTTTGAGTATTTATATTATTTATTTAAGTTTATGATTATTAATGAAAATGAATATATTTTTATTTAATTTATGAATTGTAAGATGCATGTCAATTAATGAATTATAAAATACACATTTTATCTTATTAATTGTAAAAATACAGTATAATATATGACACATGTCATAGATGCATGTTGTCAGTCAGCCAGCCAGCATCGTTTAAATTTAGAAACAATATGATGTTTTCCAGCAGACAACCATGTTATGAAATCAGGTTATCCGCCAATATTTTTGGTTGTTCACCAATGTAACTACAGTACAAATATTCAAAAAGTATGGTCATCTGATAACCTGCATTGAAATTTAGGTAATCCGTAAGCATTTTTGGGCTTCAGGAAGCCCTGATTACAACTGAATTTGAACATGGTCAGCCAGGCTTATTTTGGAGATAGAGAGCAAAATAGTTTGTAAAATATAAAGAAAATAAAAATAAATATTAACCTTCAAAAGTATAACTTCAATTTTACAAAAACAATAACAGTTTCATTGAAATGCTTGTTTATTATTCTGTCAAATATTGTCAAAATATAAAACAATTCCGAAGTAGACAAGATGTATCCTTTATGTGATGTGTCATATATTATACTCCTCAAAATAAAGTTCGGACATTTTTTCAATCATTGATTTTTCAAATATTTTGGCAAAAAAACACAAATATGTGATTTTTAAAAAAGTTAAAATTTAAAAAAAAAGGCAAATTAGATTAAAAAGAGGAACTCTCACACCCCTGACTATATACCTCTTTAGATTATGATATGCTCTTTGCAAATATGACATCATTCTTAATTTGCATACAAAATGGGTGCTGTATCTTAAAATAATCTGTATGCACTATAGAATGATAATCCATAGAGAAAAGATAATGGTCATGATCGACTTGCCCATGGGAGAGCCTACATAGACTTATGCATGTTTGTCATGGTATGATGTTGAAGGCCAGTGAAATTTCACAGAGTTAGGGGTATATTGTTTTGCGATCGGAGGGGGGGGGGGGGGGGGGGGGACACTCTCCCACTAAACTGCTACCCATGCTCGTAAAAGCAACTTTGAAATGGAATCTTAGTGGCAGGGCTCAAATTAATCGAAGGCTTGCCTTCGATGCCCCTCCTAGTTGCCTTTGTGTCCTCAATTTCTGGCTATTTTCACTTCATTCAAAAGTACATAATTGCCTTGGAGAAAGTTGGTGCCCCTTTAAAATTGCCTTAAATTGCATGCCCTCGTCATATCTTAATTTGAGGCCTGCTATGGTGTCAAGTGCGAAAACATGTTGATTCCCTAAATAGCATGATACTAACACACACACTGACCCTGCCTTAAAAGACGTCAAAACTAGAATTGTACCATGAATAGATTACACACATTGTAATGTGTAGGTTAAAACAGGTCAAATGCCACACTCTTTTTCATTTCTCTATTTTAACAATAACGAACCCTAAATGTTGATGGGATTTACTATATTACTAAATAATTGATTGTATATAAGATGCTAATTTATTAATTCTTAAATATACATTGTAACATATTGTAAGAGCCAGTAGGTATTGTTGTATTATTTGTTTGTTAAAAGCAAAGTTAGACTTGATTTCAAATCTTTATGTTATAAGGGTCAGACAATTTGGGTTGCCACTATACAGGGGGTAATGTGTTCGTCTGAGCACAATGATTAAAAAATATATAGTTTGCCCCATGTCTGATATTTGGTTACAAAGTTAACAGGTAAAACGTAAAATGGTCATTGACCTTTAGCATATTATGGCATCTAAATATGAAATTGAGCTGATTTCAACAAAAGAGCTCTATTCCAAAAGGAATCAACTCCACTTTTTGTCGAAATTGAGTTAGGTGCAGAACATGAAAGAGAGTTACGAAATACATCTTTTACACTTTGTTCTACATCTTTAGCATGTTTGGGTCAAAAGTTATGGCCCTCGGTAATTTCCGGAAGTTTCCGGAAATTTGAATATAATTCACTATTTTGTAAGCCAAAATGGTAGAAATATGGTTCTTTTATCATGGTAAACATTGATAGGAATGTCCTTAATGAAATGCAATGAAGAAAACGTCAAATGTATGGGATAATTGTTTTTAAAATTGCACACAAACAGAAGTGTTGTTATTTCAAAAAATGTGCCAAATTGTCTAAATTTTCAAGTTTTTTCAAGAAGAAACAAAATGTCATAATTTAAAAAGTTGAAGAGGTTTTCTGTTTTCAATGTGATTTGATAATGTCTTTCAGGTGTACCTTAATTGAAAATAACGATTGTTTAGTAAAGTGGTTTTTGAAAATTGGTCGAAACATTTATGTTCCAAAAGGGATCAACTCCACTAGTTTCTGAATATAAAGAATGATATAGGAAATACAGTGAAAATAAAAAACCACAAATCAAACCTGTTTTTAAGCTTACACGTATAGTATCTTTCATATGGCAGAAAATTAGCAAAATCAAAGAAGTTCAACATCCTTAATTTAAAAAATGTTGTTTTTCTCCTATTTCACTTATATGGAGTTGATTCCTTTTGGAACATATCTCTTCAAATGTTTGTATGATCACATAGATTCCAGAAATGATCATTATTATTTCATTTAGCACTTATTTTGCCTCATGCAGGAGTCAAAAGGTCAAATGTCAACATGGGCATAATGGGACACAACTCCTAAAATCTATGAACTGTTAAAAATTAACATTGTTGGCATTTTTGTAAACCAGCCAACCAGAACAATTTTAATTTTTGACCACACTTACAAAATTGACGTTTTGCCCGATAACTCTAATGAAACATCGGATATGGGGTAAACTATACATTTTCTGAATCGTCGTGCTCAGATGAAAAAGTTGGTATGCTTTTTGGATCAGTTGAAGCAATTTTAGATCTTGACTCTAAGGGTATCAATTTTGAATCACGTTTGCAGTCCTAAGAAAACAAGAGCATCAATGATGCATAAGACCTTCGTTTAGGGTTGGTGTCATAAGGTCGAAGTAATGGTCTTCGGTTTATGCGCAACCTGGCCAAACACAGGCAATTTTTTATGTTCAGCCTATTTAACAAAAAGGGGATAAATCACATGTTTCAAAAGATTTTGAGTACCAAACAATATAATATTTGTCAGTGAATAGCTCAAGCGTTGTATAACAACAACCATTTGGAATATGTCATGAAATTAGATTACGGTTTTTGAGAAAAAGTGTACTTTAGGTCCCAGATACTGGTATACCAGAATTGTTCAATACTGGAACATGAAAGTTGCCAGTAGCGCTTGATACTGGTACGATTTTACTGTTCCACAAATTGTGTTCCAGTATCGATTGATACTGGAAACGTTTTTATGATCCAGAATCGGACGATACCGGTACACGTGTTACCAGTGTAGTTTGTCCCAGTATTGAACGATACTGGTACATATTTTTTTTCTCCAGAATCGCCGGATACAGGTACATTTTATATGGCCCAGAAACACTGACTTGGTATCAGTATTGTCTTGGACGATACTAGTGTAGTCCAGAATCTGGGACCTTTAAGTACACTTTTTCTGGTTTTTTTTGTTTAAAAATCCAAATTATAACTGGCAGAGTTGAAGACATTTGGTTTATTTTGTAAATTTAATACACAGTTTCAGGGTTGCAGCGCTGGAATGGAAGCTGAGACGTACCTAAATTCAATCCCACAATGCTAAGAGTATTTTGTATTACAATGATTATGGGCCAAAGGTTTATTCATTGGCTTTGTTGTATTACGCTCATTTGCATTGCATTGGGGGACTGAATTTCAGTAACACTCCCCTTCTGGTGCAGAAACCCCAAGACAGTGTATATTGTAATGGGCCAATCATCAAGTTTTACACAATAAGGCCAAAAACAATATTTGTTGTGTTGTCTTCAAGTGCCAAACAATTTTGAGGTCAGATTGTTTATTTCTGTGTGTTTTCTTTTAAAGGTATATTATGTGATCTTTTCAAGGAATCCTGGAAAAAATTGGAGGCAGATTTTCTTGCAGATTTACATTTTTGATCATAAATCATAAATAGATTCCAAGTTACAGAGCGAAACGATTCATAATTACTTCAAAATCATGGTTTTCGAGTGAATTTAGAGTAAAAAAATAAACTTGTCAGTTAACCTGACAATTTATTTTCACTCTAAAACCATGATTTTGAAGTAATTAAGAATCGTATCGCCCTGTAACTTGGAATGTATGTACCATTTATGATCAGAAATGTAAATCTGCAAGAAAATCTGCTTCCATTTTTTTTCAAGGATTGAGGGCGTCCCCTGGAAAATATCACATAATATGCCTTTAATTGCTGAAAAATATTACTGCCAGGCCATGGCTGTTGTGGTTTCATGTCAAGACATGGATTGTATAATTATGATTTAATTTAATCAGGTGAGAAGAGATTTCATAAACTGAACTGGAATCACTGGGAATGAGGATGGGGGGGGGGGGGGGGGGGGGTACTCACATCCTAAAGTGGTATACATGTACTGTAAAGGCCAAGTTGTAGATTCCTCGTATGAGAGTGTGAGTGAGTGTCTGCCATCCAGTGACGTACAGGGACAATTTTGAAAGTATTAAGTGATTGTTGTGTGCTATAACTTTGCGGTGCAATATTTATTGTAGCACTAATTCTCACTTTTGGGAGCCAGTATGGCACACTCCACAGGGCAAATGCACTTCTACCCCAAAATGGGATGAAAGTGTTAATTGCCTACATAATAAATGCACTTATTTGGTCAAATTTGAATACAAATGTATTTAAATGGTGTTACTTGTGCGTGTTTATAGGATCGTTCTTAGTGTGGCTTGTAAGGATATAGGACTTGATTTAATTTAACCCTAACCCCCCTGAGTGCTAAAAAATGCTAATCCTAAGTGCCTCTCCAAACGCATGCGCCGTCGGTTTTTGATGACGTAGTCAACCGAGCCTATATAGTGATGGCAGTATACTGCGCGAATGTGTAGCTGAGGGCCGTGGCTTAGTAGGTGGGACGTGACTCGAGAGCGGAGGGTCCCCGGATCTAATCCCGGCAGGTTCCCGGAGATTTAGTTGGTGTTTTTTCCTCGAAAATTGTGATCCCGGTCAAAAACCCTAAACCGGGGTTAGGGTTATCAGATGGCATATGGCGTTTATTGTGTGGAGACTGAGCAATAACAAATTCAGTCTCGTCTTTGTTCAGTTGCAAACATGTTGCACATTTGGGCGGGGCGTAAATAGGGAAGGTATCAAACCCCACCATTACCCTAAAGGACACAAAGTAGTGTTGAAGATTTAAAAAAAAAAGATTACTTCAGAATTCGATCAAGATGAACTTTGAAATTTACCATAGTGTTGTTTCTACTCACAAAAACACAGCAAAACTTGATTAAATCAATACCATCGCTATTTATTGAACCTTTTCTTAAAAATGCCCTCTATGTAAATATGGTTTCGCTTATGTATCACACGTGTTGCAGCGGGACACCGTCTGACGACGTAAAATACTGATCACGGCTCGATCAGCATATTTTAATCGACGTTTTGTTGTACAAGAGGGCTGATTCTTAAATCTTTAAGGTAGATGTTCCGATGCTTGTCGGATTTTCAACTTGATGTTTTCTATTTTACATGAAAGGTCATCCTTATAATTGTCGCATTGTAAAGTTTGAGTTGCATAACTCCAATGGTTCTATTTTTAGAAGCGCATGGTCACAATACATTTTCCCATTGAGTTATACACAAACTGGGTGTTACCTCTATGTAAGCCATCACGAAGTTTCGTGATGGTCTGCTTGGTTCATTTCATGACATTATTAAAGCCATCACGAAATTTCGTGATATTGTAAGTTAATGCCTAAATACTTTATGACCGCTATGTCAATGTGCCAGATACAAAATACTTGCATGAAATGATTACTTCTAATATGTTATCTAAACTGTTTCATCCCGACTTATATGTGTACTTCTAATATGTTATCTAAACTGTTTCATCCCGACTTATATACGTGACACTGTGCCAGGGCTGCCTAAATACTTCA
Source organism: Ophiura sarsii (assembly GCA_035610835.1). Classification (NCBI taxonomy): domain Eukaryota; kingdom Metazoa; phylum Echinodermata; class Ophiuroidea; order Amphilepidida; family Ophiuridae; genus Ophiura; species Ophiura sarsii. The sequence continues at coordinate 57,652,384 of CM069454.1, forward strand.
CGTAGTTATGTCAGTGTGCCAGATACAAAATACATCATATTTTGACTTCTAATATGTTTTCTAAACTGTTTCATCCCGACTAATGTGTGACACTGTGCCAGGGCTGCCTAAATACTTTATGACCGCTATGTTAGTGTGCCAGATACAAAATTCTTACATGATATGTTTACTTCTAATATGTTATATAAACTGTTTCATCCCGAATTATGTGTGACACTGTGCCAAGGCTGACTCTAACTTCATGTAACTATGTCAGTGTGCCATATACAAAATACATGAAATTTTGACTTTTAATATGTTATCTTTACTGGTTTATCTTGACTTATGTGTGACACTGTGCCAGGGCTGCATAAATACTTTATGATCGCTATGTTAGTGTGCCAGATACAAAATACTTACATGATATGTTTACTTCTAATATGTTATATAAACTGTTTCATCCCGAATTATGTGTGACACTGTGCCAGGGCTGCCTAAATACTTCATGTAGTTATGTCAGTGTGCCAGATACAAAATACATGGTATTTTGACTTTTTATGTGTTATCTTAGCTTTTGTGTTTCTGGTATGCCTTCTAAAGCTTTCACAATAAGATTCATCAATAGGTAAGTTCATTCTTATACTCAAATTCGAATTTTAACGTACCCATGCATATCAAAGCAATGATTTGAGGACTTTACTTATATGACACTGTGCCAGGCAAATCTAACTCATATATGATACGGTAGATCTTTACATTACTTAGTGTTAACATTTACTTTTAAAGTCTTTATTCATTCTGGCACTGTGACACTGTGCCAGGCAGGCTGTCTTTAGTTTTACTTAAATGACACTGTGCCAGGCAAACCTAACTCATATATGATACGGTAGATCTTTACATTACTTAGTGTTAACATTTACTTAAACAGTTTATATAGAAGTAAACATATCATGCAAGTATTTACAGATAGCAAACACAAGAGAATAAACATTGGGTGTATCGCTCGTCGGCTACAACGATTTATTACCGAGCACTCCGTGCTCCAAAATATCAATAATTATAATTCACTATGATACTGCATGTAGTAGACAATATACAATTTAATGTACCAAATTAATTATTGATTTGTCTACCAACATTTATCAAATGTTTAGCATAGTTTATAATCTATTAATGTCATTACATTTATAGTAGTACCTCAAATAATTAACAGAGTTAATTTAATCATGAATAAACGCTCGTCCATGGATACAATAGGTGACGAAGCTCGTTTATATAATTAGTAATAAGCCATGACAATGAATGTTCACATTGACCATATAAGATGGTTTAACTTTTGAAGTAAATAATATACATATTTAACCATAAGATTCCAAGATTGGGAAAACTACCCTAAATCCCTATCCTTGAGAATTGCTCATAAAGATAACAACCTATGGCTAAATTATTGAATTGATATAGGACCATAAATCCATTATACAATTTTTCCACCATATGATTCGAAGATTGGGAAAACTACCCTAAATCCATACCCTTGAGAATAGCTCATAAAGATATCTACATATGGGCCACATTGTAGACACATATGATTTGGACGTAGTAAACTGCCTACAATTCCTACCTACCCCTAGATAATTATGCTCCGAGGGACAACATATGGGATGTCCTATAATTTTTCATTCCAATTTTTTATATCAATTTTATAAGGTATTAATGGCAATAGAATGAATACAAGATATAAATTGCTGAAGATAAAGATAACTACCTATGGCTAAAATATTGAATTGATATAGGACCATAAATCCATTTATACAATTTTTCCACCATATGATTCCAAGATTGGTAAAACTACCCTTAATCCATACCCTTGAGAATTGCTCATAAAGATATCTACATATGGGCCACATTGTACACAACATATGATTTGGACGTAGTAAACTGCCAAGTCCTACCTACCCCTAGAGAGTTATGCTCCGAGAGACAACATATGGGATGTCCTATAATTTTCATCAATTTTTATATCAATTTTAGAAGGTATTAATGGCAATAGAATGAATACAAGATATAAATTGCTGACTCTAAAATATACTTACTTCCCCACCCCTGCCCTGCATATGTCAAAAGGTACCCCACTAAAGGGTTAAGGAAGAGCAAAAAGTAAACAATGCACTGGGTGGGTGGGAGTGGAATTTTTAGAATCACAACCTATCTCGCTGAAGCCGACAAGAAAAGTGAATGAAAGGGAGGAGAAGCAAAAAACACAAAGCCTATCGCTTGCACAATAACAAAGGCCAAAAATCGCGGGCAAGAAAGCAAGAGCGTTGATTGGCCCAGCGCCCGGTAACCAAGAAACACTGACGCATTATTATGCAAATTGATCAGCCCAGGCCAGTGGGCGACTGTCCGCTCCAGTAAATAATTTGGTTTATGGAAGTAGGCCTTACATAAACTTGATTATTTACAGATAGCAAACACAAGAGAATAAACATTGGGTGTATCGCTCGTCGGCTACAACGATTTATTACCGAGCACTCCGTGCTCCAAAATATCAATAATTATAATTCACTATGATACTGCATGTAGTAGACAATATACAATTTAATGTACCAAATTAATTATTGATTTGTCTACCAACATTTATCAAATGTTTAGCATAGTTTATAATCTATTAATGTCATTACATTTATAGTAGTACCTCAAATAATTAACAGAGTTAATTTAATCATGAATAAACGCTCGTCCATGGATACAATAGGTGACGAAGCTCGTTTATATAATTAGTAATAAGCCATGACAATGAATGTTCACATTGACCATATAAGATGGTTTAACTTTTGAAGTAAATAATATACATATTTAACCATAAGATTCCAAGATTGGGAAAACTACCCCTAAATCCCTATCCTTGAGAATTGCTCATAAAGATAACAACCTATGGCTAAATTATTGAATTGATATAGGACCATAAATCCATTATACAATTTTTCCACCATATGATTCGAAGATTGGGAAAACTACCCTAAATCCATACCCTTGAGAATAGCTCATAAAGATATCTACATATGGGGCCACATTGTAGGACACATATGATTTGGACGTAGTAAACTGCCTACAATTCCTACCTACCCCTAGATAATTATGCTCCGAGGGACAACATATGGGATGTCCTATAATTTTTCATTCCAATTTTTTATATCAATTTTATAAGGTATTAATGGCAATAGAATGAATACAAGATATAAATTGCTGAAGATAAAGATAACTACCTATGGCTAAAATATTGAATTGATATAGGACCATAAATCCATTTATACAATTTTTCCACCATATGATTCCAAGATTGGTAAAACTACCCTTAATCCATACCCTTGAGAATTGCTCATAAAGATATCTACATATGGGCCACATTGTACACAACATATGATTTGGACGTAGTAAACTGCCAAGTCCTACCTACCCCTAGAGAGTTATGCTCCGAGAGACAACATATGGGATGTCCTATAATTTTCATCAATTTTTATATCAATTTTAGAAGGTATTAATGGCAATAGAATGAATACAAGATATAAATTGCTGACTCTAAATATACTTACTTCCAAACAAGTTTTCATATGAACACTTGGCCCAAAAAACAAGACCCCCCCCCCCCCCCCCCCCCCCCCCCCCCCCGCCCCCCCCTCGTGGAGTATGATGAATTGTGGGTTCATTGTTCATACGAAGCTTGTCTGGAGTATCTGAGGACAAAAGTAATATATTATTATTATTATTATTATGTTACCCTTTAACCAAACCTTACATTTGATTAAATATGGAGCTCAAATAATTGAAGTGGACATGTACATAAGTATTGGTACTTATAGACGTAACAACATGGTGTGCAAAACTCTATAACCAAACCTTACCTTTGTGAATTCAAGATGGAACTCAATTAGTGTGTAGTGGCATTTACACTGATGATTACAATATGAATATTTAGCGCAGTATCGGTATGGTGAATATACTAGTAATCATTTGCAATCACTTAACAGCAGAACCATCATCCATTTTACTTAATTGTTATCTCAAAACAAAACTGGATAAAGAGTTTGTCACACAATTGGGTCAGAACCAGCCAGTATCAGAGCAGATGTCCTCGTGATGTGTTGATAATTGTTCAGTGATAATTGCAACATATGCCTACATTGATAAACGTGTAGATAACCCAGACCAGATAATATATATTTAAGCGTGACCATAAGGATAGACTGCATATGGCATTCAAGTAGGCCATAGGTCTATTTCTGATGAGGTTGTGTGTCCGGTATTAACTGCACAATACAAAGTGTATACACGCAAAAAACTGCAATGAAAATAAATAATATAGTGTTATATGGAGAGAATCAGAGTGAAATACAACAGCAAATGTATAAAACAGGCATATTAGTTATTATGTTGCCTACATACATATTATGTTAACATATTTTGTGAAGGGAATTTTTGCCATTGTAAATTCTAAGAAATATGACCAAAGGAAGCCACAACAAGTTGGTTACTTAAATGTGGCGCATCAGTAAATATAGTTGAGAAAGCCTGGGTATAAAACAACTGAGTACCAGATAATCAGTGCAAGGCATCACCATAAATACCGCATAATATGTTCAAGATAATACTAGCTCTGATACATAGCTCTAATGCACATGTAAGAGTTATGAAGTGACCCATTCATTATCCGCGTCATATGTTCATTGGTTCCCAGTATGAAATATGGCTCGATGTATCCTTCATCTGGTTGACTGATTGCATAGCAACATCTAATATTAACCTAATTCAAAAAATAAGGATGTAGCTCGTCAAGTGCTACTGACCGGTATGATTTGCACTACAATTAATGCATGCCATTTCTATTGTGAATGAAAATATGAATGGTAAGTTGTGTCTGTAGAACAGAATAATTGACGCACAGTAGCAGTTGTTGCATTGTCGTTACTGGTAACATGTGTGCGTGAGAAACAACGCCTTGGTGATTTATTTAAAAAGGGGTGAAACCAAGCGGGTCCAGTATAAACTATGATAACTTACTAGCAAGAATACGGATACTTACTGAGGTCCAACTAGACCCAAAAGGTAAACTCCATATCATTATTAATGCATTGATATACATGTATACTGAACCTGCTAAGAATTAATTGTATAAACGATGTATTAATGTTAGACTAGCATTTAATAAGTGGTCCTGACCATAAGGCCTGATTATCACGTCCTCGTGCCTCGAATGACAGAAGACTAAGCTCTGAAGCTACAAACCTATGAATAGGGACTAAGCATTTAAAAAGTGGTCCTGACCATAAGGCCTGAATATCACGTCCTCGTGCCTCGAATGACAGAAGACTAAGCTCTGAAGCTACAAACCTATGAATAGGGACTAACTAAGAATACATAAAAATGCACATGAAAGGAATAATAGTTGCGTGAAAAAGATGTGCTCTATTTAGTAAATAAACAACTGAGTATATTATGAATGGCTCAATCTCCTCCAAAATTAGACAGAAGTCTTTAATAAATGATCCATAGTGGTTAAAGGCCTGATTGACATGTCCTACACCAGAAAGCCTTGAATGACAGGCGATGAAACAAAACTATAAGTCGTAAAACTAGAGATCGACACACTAAGAATATAGAATGCATATAGGATAAATAGGTGAAAAACATACGCGTGAGATAATCACCCAAGGTTATATAATAATATGTTGTCTAATGTACATGGGGAACATAGATACCAACGTCAATGAGGTTTGTATCTCAGAATGACGATAGTTGCAACAAAATCCAAAAGTGTTAGACTGATAATCTAAATTGCATGTGCTGGAGACCGAAAGTGAAATTATTTTGAATAACATAGGCACGGTCAAGATGGGATTTAAAACTAAAACTATTAGTATATTACTCAATCACGAACATAAACATGAAAGGCCTGGGGAAACGTAACTAGGCATGGGGATTAACAAATGACAGTAAACTCGGGCTTAACTAATAACATTGTATCATTGGGGTCTGAAACATACGGATTATATTGTAAAGTTCTTACATCTGATTTCTTGCTTGGCTGACACTCTGCTGGATACATGGTCCACGGAACATCATAGGAAATCACTCGTCGTTGTTGGCTGATATTCTGCCCTGTTCATTCACATTTCTATCCCCGGTTTCTAACACCCGTACGGTACCTGACACATGTCTGTCGGTAAACTCTGCGGCCACAGTTGTCCATGTTCTTCTCGTGTTGCTTGGTACGAAACATCAGGCATGTATTCATCCTCAGCGCGTCTCTCGTTAGAAACGTCTACTTGTATAGAAAGATTAAAAGCTTACGCCATTGTCAATTGTGACAATACACAATCTACGATGGTAATATTGTTGTTATCCGTTGGTGTCGTTGCTTCTTTCTATCGGGTTTTAAAGCCATTTAGTTGGCGGCGCATACATTTAGATGAACGTGATAGTCATACTCGTGATATAAATATATATCGGTGATCTATGACATTTATTTATTATTGTATACTTGCGGAGATTTGCGAACAAGCCCTTGAATTTGCACTAGTGTTGTTAAAGTGTTTGAATTTGATGCCGATGATGCGCTATAAATAGCGTTGCCCTGACAACTCGTCTACGGCTCTCGCTTGTATCGTGTCCGTCTGACCGCGTTGTTAATGTTATTGTCATTGACGACCGTTTAGTAGGATGGTTTTATCAGTCACAATGGATGCTTTCCTTTTCTTGGTGCCTTTTCTGGGCCGGCCCATGTTGAAATCGTAATTAAGACTCGCAGATGATGTTAATTACGAATGTTAGATTTATATTTATTATAATAAAATACTTGCGATAACGAACGGTCCAGATAAAAGCAGATATTAGTCCCAGATAAAATCACTGGTTTCTGTACTCAAATATGAATAGGTGGCGATGTAAAATCGCGAGATTCCAAGTAAAACCCGGTAAAATGCCAAGGTATAAATAACTCGGAATAGAAAAGTTGTTGAGTAAAATCAGATATCCACAGATATCCAATTTTTAGAATCACAACCTATCTCGCTGAAGCCGACAAGAAAAGTGAATGAAAGGGAGGAGAAGCAAAAAACACAAAGCCTATCGCTTGCACAATAACAAAGGCCAAAAATCGCGGGCAAGAAAGCAAGAGCGTTGATTGGCCCAGCGCCCGGTAACCAAGAAACACTGACGCATTATTATGCAAATTGATCAGCCCAGGCCAGTGGGCGACTGTCCGCTCCAGTAAATAATTTGGTTTATGGAAGTAGGCCTTACATAAACTTGAGTATTTTTTATCTGGCACACTAACATAGCGGTCATAAAATATTTAGGCAGCCCTGGCACAGTGTCACACACATAAGTCGGGATGAACAATTAAGATAACATATTAAAAGTCAAAATATCATGTATTTTGTATCTGGCACACTGACATAACTACATGAAGTATTTAGGCAGCCCTGTCACAGTGTCACACATAACTCGGGATGATACAGTTTAAATAACATTTTAGAAGTAAACATTTCATGTAAGTATTTTGTATCTGGCACACTGACATAACTACATGAAGTATTTAGGCAGCCCTGGCACAGTGTCACACATACGTCGGGATGAAACAGTTTAGAAAACATATACAAAGTCAAAATATCATGTATTTTGTAATGGCACATTGACATAAGTATTTAGGCAGCCCTGGCACAGTGTCACACATAATTTGGGATGAAACAGTTTATATAACATATTATAAGGAAACATTTCATGTAAGTATTTTGTATCTGGCACACTGACATAACTACATGAAGTATTTAGGCAGCCCTGGTACAGTGTCACACATACGTCGGGATGAAACAGTTTAAATAACATATTAGAAGTAAACATACCATGTAAGTATTTTGTATCTGGCACACTGACATAACTGCATGAAGTATTTAGGCAGCCCTGGCACAGTGTCACACATAAGTCAGGATGAAACAGTTTATATAACATATTAGAAGTAAACATATCATGTAAGTATTTTGTATCTGGCACACTAACATAGCGGTCATAAAGTATTTAGGCAGCCCTGGCACAGTGTCACACATAAGTCAAGATAAACCAGTAAAGATAACATATTAAAAGTCAAAATTTCATGTATTTTGTATATGGTAACTGACATAGTTACATGAAGTATATAGTCAGCCCTGGCACATTGTCACACATATGTCAGGATGAAACACGATATGTAACATATTAGAAGTAAAAATATCATGTAAGTATTTTGTATCTGGCATACTGACATAGTTACATAAATTATTTAGGCAGCCCTGGCACTGTGTCACACCCAAGTCAGGATGAACAAGTTGAGATAACATATTAAAAGTCAAAATATCCACATGAAGTATTTAGGCAGCCCTGGTACAGTGTCATACATAAGTCGGGATGATACAGTTTAAATAACATATAAGAAGTAAACATATCATGTAAGTATTTTGTATCTGGCACACTGACATAACCACATGAAGTATTTAGGCAGCCCTGGCACAGTGTCACACATAAGTCGGGATGAAACAGTTTACATATAACATATTGGAAGTAAACATATCGTGTAGGGGCCTAAATATTTTGTATCTGGCACATAGCGGTCATAAAGTATTTAGGCAGCCCTGGCACAGCGTCACACATAAGTCGGGATGAACAATTAAGATAACATATTAAAAGTTCAAATATCATGTATTTTGTATCTGGCACATTGACATAACTACATGAAGTATTTAGGCAGCCCTGGCACAGTGTCATACATAAGTCGAGATGAAACATTTTAGATAACATATTAGAAGTAAACATATCATGTAAGTATTTTGTATCTGGCACACTGACATAGCGTACATAAAGTATTTAGGCAGCCCTGGCACAGTGTCACACATAAGTCGGGATGAACAAAGATAACATATTAAAAAGTCCAAATATCACGTAAGTATTTTGTATCTGGCACAATGACATATCGTACATAAAGTATTTAGGCAACCCTGGCACAGTGTCACACATAAATCAGGATGAACAATTAAGATAACAATAGGCAACATATCATGTAAAAGGCTGCATTTGGCACACTACCTGACACAGTGTCACACATTAGTCGGGATGAAACAGTACCCTTAAACATATTAAAAGTACACAGTATCATGTAAGTATTTCGTGATGGCTTGCATGAAAAGAAATGGTGAGTACCGTACAGAGTCTGTGGCATGAAAATGTGTAAGACTATAGCGTACTTGTCACAGCTGGCATAGAGAAAAAAAAATAAGAGTCTGAGGGACCCGGCACAGAAACAAAATTAAAATGGCATGGCATGGAATAAATACCTAACACTATAGTGTGCTTGCCCCTTCCTGTCACAATTTGTAAGCACAGTTTAAAATAAAAAGTGAATGCGTGCCCAGGTTAAAATAAAAAGTGAATGCGTGGCCAGCATATCTAAAATGAACTAATATATGCCACCTTCCTGTCACAAGTTATCGGTCCGCACAAAATGTATTGCGTCGCCGGCATAGCAATATTGAAGTTAAATCCCCCTTCCTAGCACAATATTTTGCTTGTCCGGCATAGCCAAAAAAGAATTAATATGCCCCCCCCCCCTTCTACCACTACTACTAACATGCCCCCTTTCTGTCACAAGCCTAGTTCGTACAAAATGTATTGCACCGCCGGTATAGCAATATTGAAGTTAAATCCACCCTTCCTATCACAATATTTTGCTTGTCCGGCATAGCCAAAAATGAATTAATATGCCCCTTCTGCCACTACTAATAATATCCCCCTTTCTGTCACATGCCTAGTTCGCACAAAATGTATTGTGTCGCCGGCATAGCAGGCAAAATATTTTGCGTGGCCGGCATAGCTAAATATAAATTAATATGCCCCCTTTTGTCACAAGTTGTCTGTTCGCACAAAATGTATTGCGTCGCCGGTATAGAAATGTTTTGGAGCGGAAAGTCCACCTGTATAAAACATGGAAACAAGTCAGTTTATTATTATCCTACATTCACCTGATCCAATATTCATTCTGCATATTACTATGGCTCCCTATTTACTCCCTATATAATTCGTGATGGCTTACATGGAGGTAGAACCACAAACTGGTTGGTGGTTAACCATGCACCTTTTTGGCAGTAATTCACCACATTTTAGCCTATAATTTCTATGGAACATTTCTGGGCCCTAAGATTTTACAGACATAATGAGAAAAATATGGGGATTTTTCTGATATCAAAATATCTTGATGTGAAAAAAAAATCATAGCCCCCAAAAAGTGATCGGAACATACACCTTTAATAGGTGTAAGTTCATACATATTATATACTGTTATACTGTACACATCGCCCTACCTCGGGCATTAACGGTATGTCAGTGCCCCTGAAACCTAGGGACATGAGTTTTTGTGTACACAGACCGGGATGATCCCCTACTCTTTACGAAGGAGTCTGTGACCTTTTACGTGCTCGGATTTTGCTCTTCTGATGCAGGAGACCACCATTTCTACGTGACTTCTGAACCACAAGGCAATTGAGACTAAGTACCTTGCCTATGGATATAAACATGTTGGCCGTAGTGGGGCTCGAACTCACAACCTTTGTATCGTGAGACCTGCGATCTATCCGCTACATACATGTAATACAATTGTAAAAATACACCAATCTCAGTTTTTATTATAATTGAGGGCGCAGCCTGCAACACATCTAAAGTGTCAACCCTTTTTGGCGCCAAATTTATCAAGCAGTACATAAAAGTATACATTTGGTTAAATGAAATGAGTCAGAGAATCCATTTTTTATATCAAATTTCAATAGAAATAGTAATTTTTACATTTTTGCCAAAAATCACTTTTTTGGGGCTCCAACATTTTTCAGACAACTTTAACAAAATAAATTGTTGGTTAAAAATCGAAAATTTCACCAAAATCATCTTAAAGGGGCACTATGAGATGTGTTGGAGGCTGCGCCCTCAATTATGATAAAAACTGAGATCAGTATATTTTTATAATTGTATTACATGTATGAACTCACACCTATAAGGATTAAGAAAAATCAGCTCTCTTTGTACAAGAAAACGTCGATTCAAAAATGCTCGTACAGCCGGGACGAGCATTTTACGTCCCATGCAGTACGTGTGATACATAACGCGAACTATATTTGCATAGAGGGCGTTTTTCAATAAATAGCAATGATATTGTTTTTAATCAAGTTTTGCTGTGTTTTTGTTAGTAGAAACAACAATTATCGCAATTTTTAATGTTCATCTTGAATTCTGAAGTAAATTTTTAAACATTTCAACACCACTTAATGTCCCTTTTATAAGTTAATTAACTAGGATCGGATTTTTTTTCTTTTCCTAAAAATGTTTAGTTTCGCAGCCTCCAATTACACATCTCAAGTGTCAACCCTTTTTAGTGCCAAATTTATCAAGCAGTACAAGCACTAACTTTTAAACTATAAATGTGGTGTACATAAAAGTATACATTTTGTCAAATGAAATGAGTCGGAGAATCCATTTTTTGTATCAAATTTCAATAGAAATAGTAATTTTTACGTTTTTGCCCAAAAATCACTTTTTTGGGGCGCCTACATTTTTCAGACAATCTAACAAAATCAGTTTTTGGTTAAAAAATCCAAAATTTCACCAAAATCATCTAAAGTTAATTATCTAGGATCGTGTTTTTTTCTTTTCCTAAATATATGTGTAGTTTGAAATTATTGACCAAAAAACTTTTTGGTCAATATTTTCAAAACTATAAATTTATAAGCCCCCCCCCCCAAAAAAAAAATACTGCATATCAATATCTAAACTATCAGACATTATTTTCAATTGACAAGATACCTTTTTCGAATTCTAATAAATATAAACGTTTATAAAACTACAGCGTGTCCCAAAAAACTGGGAGCTTATAACTAAAAAAGTAGGAAACATAGGTAGTTTATATTTAGGGATATTAAACAAAATATACCTGACCTTAATTGGTTAATCTCTGGTCTTAATCCAAAATAAACTTTATGAAATACAAAGATTTTAATAGAACGTGGTCAAAACCCATTTGTACCACTTTTCAAGGAATAGAGGGTATGCAATGAACCAACCGGAACGGTATAACAATGGATCGGGCAGCCATTATGGAGGTCAGGTTAGTCACGTATTCGGATTGACAATTAAATTTCCCGCTCCAAGTGATATGAACTGACCAAATCATATTGTTCCGTGGCATCCATCTTGGAGGCACAGTTCAAATGAGGACATAGAGTGACGTAGCATTGCATACTCTCTATACCCGATGTGTTGCAATTGCACATTGTTGTGACGAGACTTCGTCAAATTTTTGCCTTTGCATTCATTCTTTACAAAGACTTGGGCAGTAAACAAAATTATCTTGGTCATATTGCAATAATACAAGTTCATTATTTATATAAACATTAAAAAAATGTTCTTTGTTATAGTCCGAGTTATTGTTAAGTTCAGTGATGGAACTTCATATTTTTTTCAACTAGCCAGTCGGGCAGGTAACTCACAGAATTTACCTGTCCGACAAAAATTCTACCAGCCCAAGGTTTTTTCATAAAATTAAATGGGTTTTTTCTTTATTGTACGATGTTCCACTGTAAACCTAGCCCGTACCAGCTCCTCGTATTCATCATGTTTATCAATCCAATACTCTCTTTAATCTCCAATCAACCTGATCTCCTCTATCATCATGACACACGATCATCTGATGATGAAATTACCCTGAACTTACTGTTTTACACTTTGCGCTTCAAAAATGTTACCCGCCAGTCGGACGGGTACCTTTGTATCTTCACCCGCCCGACACGAAAGTTAGCCGCTATGGGCGGGCGGGCGGGTCTTATTTCCATCCCTGGTTAAGTTCTTTCGGAGAATAAACCCATGCCGGGAATACTGTAGCGCCAGTTTCCTGCAACGCACGGATGGTTTAATCCTTAAATCGGGACAATGGGTTCTGACCACGCTCTATTCAAATCTTTGTATTTCAAAAAGTTTACATTGGATTGGTCTCCGAATTTACCCAATTAAGGCTGAGACCATTATGGTCTCAGATTAAGGTCAGGTATATTTTGTTTGATATCCTTTATTAAATATATAAACTATCAATAGAGCGTGGTCAGAACCCATCCGTGCGTATGGGGTTTATTCTTCGAAGAACTTAACAATAACTCGGACTATAACAAAGACCACTTTGTTAATGTTTATGTAAATAATGAACTTGTATTATTGGTATATGACCAAGATAATTTTATTTACTGCCCAAGTCTTTGTATAAAGAATGAATGCAAAGGCAAAACAATGACAAAGTCACAACAATGTGCAATTGCAACACATCGGGGTGTTCCTTGAAAAGTGGGACAAATGGGTTTTGACCACGCTCTATTTAAATCTTTGTATTTCAAAAAGTTTATATTGGATTGATTACAGCGTTTAACCAATTAAGGTCAGGTATATTTTGTTTAATATCCCTAAATATAAACTATCTATGTTTCCTACTTTTTTAGTTGTAAGCTCGCAAACTTTTGAACCCAGTTTTTTGGGACACGCTGTATCTAAACTATCGGTTCTATCTTTAAAATGTTGCTCTCCTACTATACCTTGAACATGTTATATTAAAGGGCACTAAGAGATGTGTTGGAGGCTGCACCCTCAATTATGATAAAACTGGGATTGATATATTTTTACAATTATATTACACTAGATTTCGCGGTTCGTGGGTTGGGCAGTTCTCGGGTTAGGGGTTTATGGGATGTGTATACTCTTAAAATTCAGTTATCACAGGTGCCCATAATACAGGAACCTCATGTGCTCTTAAATCCAGGTAGGCTACCCCATGTGCATATCCATGTAATTCAGTACATGTGTAGGCCTAGGGTTGGGATCTTAGTTCAGAGGTCTTTTAGTTTTAGAGTCAGCGAGAGGAGGGTCTATCGTCATGATCATCTGTGCCCAGTCTTGAGAACTGTGTGTCGACCTTGATTATTCCTCCGTAGGCATGCCTAAACGTCATGAACGTATCATATGTATTTAAATCACGCATATTTACGTTTGCGCACACCGATATCCATGTAATATTCCCATTTATATAACAGACATCCTATGATTGGCCTAGGGCCTATCCGAATTGCTGTATTGTTAAACTACAACACTGTACACACTTGCAATGCACGCTAAAGGTCTGGGTTTGATTCCTGGCGCATGCAGACTGACCCCCCCCCCCCCCCCCCCCCCCCCCCACCATTTGACTCTTTTCATCCTGATCATGCATGCACAGTTTAACTCATAAAAACCGGGACAAAAACACGCCCGAGAGTTAAAGATATAATTGGAGCTAAATGTTTGCTCACACCGGCCCTGTAACATTCCCATTTATATAAAAGACATCCCATGATAGGCATGATGAGGGCCCGTTGTGGCCTACGCGCATAGATGGGTCCGCGATGGGATGTTGAGGCACTGGCATCATCCCAGCAAACACAGAACGTTTCCGCAACGTTGCACCTAGGTTGCAGTTAGGTTGCGTCATTTAAAACGTTTTAACAACGTTTTTATAACGTTACGGTTTGGTTGTGATTTGGTTGTTTTAAGTTGGTCCGTTGAAACGTGAGCAAAACGTTCTCTGAACGTTAAAGTTTAGTTCTAGTTTGGTTGCACTTAGGTTGTGGTTAGGTTGTCATTATAAACGTTCTTACAACGTTATTATGACGTGGCGGTTTGTTTGTTTTAGGTTGGTTCTTGGAAACGTGATTAAAACGTTCTCTGAACGTTGCATGTTGATCATCGGAAACGTTTACATAATGTTTTAACAACGTTGTAACACTCAAATAGTTGGTTGTTTTAGTTTAATCCTTTAAACATGAAAAAGATGTTCCCTGAACGTTGTAGTTTAAGTTCTAGTTTGGTTGCACTAAGGTTCTGGTTAGGTTGTCATTAAAAACGTTCTTACAGCGTTATTATAACGTTGCGGGTTGTTTGTTTTAAGTACCAAATCACACCCAAACCGCAACGTTATATATAACGTTGTAGAAACGTTTTAATGACAACCTAACCACAACCTAAGTGCAACCAAACTAGAACTTAACTGCAACGTTCAGAGAACGTTTTGCTCACGTTTCAACGGACCAACCTAAAACAACCAAATCACACCCAAACCGCAACGTTATAATAACGTTGTAGAAACGTTTTAATGACAACCTAACCACAACCGAAGTGCAACCAAACTAGAACTTAACTGCAACGTTCAGAGAACTTTTTGCTCACGTTTCCATTTACCAACCTAAAACAACCAAATCACACCCAAACCGCAACGTTATAATAACGTTGTAGAAACGTTTTAATGACAACCTAACCACAACCTAAGTGCAACCAAACTAGAACTTAACTGCAACGTTCAGAGAACGTTTTGCTCACGTTTCCATGGACCAATCTAAAACAACCAAATCACACCCAAACCGCAACGTTATAATAACGTTGTAGAAACGTTTTAATGACAACCTAACCACAACCTAAGTGCAACCAAACTAGAACTTAACTGCAACGTTCAGAAAACATTTTGCTCACGTTTCCATGGACTAATTAAATAATGAATTACATTTTATTTAAAAAGGTTTATTACGAATCAAAATTTTAATACAAAACAATTTGGCATTACAAATTTGATGTACTAATCTAGGCGTATACAGAGTGACCCAAAAAATGTTAACACTCTGGGCACATAAGATATCTTAAAAGGACAGGAACACACGGGTCTAATCTTGATGTATTATGAAAGCTGAGTAAATAAGCTTTCATTTGCATTTTATTGCGTTCCAATTGGTTATTTAGAACGGGAGATATGCTTCAGCAAACACGAGGAAGCAAAATCGGCTTGATATAACACCCGTGTGTTCCTGTCCTGTTAAGATATCTTATGTGCCCGGAGTGTTAACATTTTTTGGGTCACCCTGTACAAATGAAATTGATTATAAATCTATTTATTTTTAAAATTTATTTAGGCCTATTAATTTTATTATCAGACGATTTTCACTTTCGCGCGCTTAATTTTCGCCGTAAACATGTAACTGTTTTACATCATTTTTTTTTAATCACTCACACCTGGCTTCATCACGACGTTCATATAACGTTTACACAACCAAATTATGTTACCTGGGCTGTAATCGCTAATTTGCATATTTTACCTGGCCTTACATGAGTCGAGTAAATTGGGGAAATAGCTCATTAGCATAATTTTAATGGTACAAAAATTAGCACCGCTGCTCGTTTGTAACCTTTAAATTATGGTAATGAGCTAATTTGCACCTTTTATTTATTTAAACCTATTTTTGTTTAAAAATTTAAGTCGATACATACATTTAACAGCTTTTAACACCATAGAAAGCATTTTGATCTGTATACGTATAGTTCTCATATGTATAGCTAAAGGCAAGTCATTGTTCACCAATGCCATATACATTGAGCAAGAACATAGTACACATGAAAAGGTCAATGCCCGCCCCCTCCCTCTATAATACCACTACCATTCCCTGGTTGCCATGGTGTAACTAACCGAATTTGATGAAAGTTGTTTACACGTTTGGATAACGTTGTGAAAACGTTCAATACTAACGTTCATACAACATAAAAATGTGTCGACAAATAAACGTTCTTTGAACGTTTAATCATAACGTTCCAAGAACGAAAGTGAAACGTTGTCACGACGTTCCAACAACGTAATAAATAGGTTATAAAAACGTCATTTGGACGTAATGGTATAACTACCAGAATTTTTTTAAACGTTTGGGACGTTGTTATAACGTTGTGAAAACGTTCATTACTAACGTTCAAACAACGTAAAAATGTGTCGACAAATAAACGTTTTTCTAACGTTGGATCGCAACGTTCCATGAACGTTGTCACGACGTTCCGATAACGTAATAAAGACAGTATAAAAACGTCATTTGGACGTAATGGTATAACTAACAGAATTTCAAGAAAGTTTTTTAAACGTTTAGGACGTTGTGATAACGTTGTGAAAACGTTCATGACTAACGTTCATACAACGTAAAAATGTGTCGACAAATAAACGTTCTCCTAACGTTGGATCACGTTCACAACGTTCTTTGAACTTTTAATCATAACGTTCCAAGAACTAAAGTGAAACCTTGCCACGACGTTCTAACAACGTAATATGGTTAGCTGGGATACCACCGCAATTCGCAATCACATATTTAACACATAACGTGATCCTGGATAAAGGCCTTGTTTACGCTCACACGGTTCCATCTGATCCTTTTTTTACCTCCTGATCATATGCATATAGGCCTAGTTTAACTCATACAAAAACACGCCCGGGAGTTAAAGTTAATTGGAGTCCTTTTTCTATCCTTGTTAGACACCGGGCAGCTTCCTTTTACCCGCCCCATGAAAAGACCCAGTTTGCGCCACGAACGCGTACGCACCTTACGGTCTGCGCCATTACGCGTGCGCCGTGTTTTGTTTTGTTTATACGCGAGCGCGTAGCAACAGTTTGCTGTCTACGTGGGGCGAAGATCCCTGTGCATAGCGACTACAGCAGATGGGCAGGGATCTGCACCCGAAGGCATTGGACGGACAGACTCGCCACAAATAGTATTATGATGTATGAACTTACACCTACGGGATAAGAAAAATCAGCTCTCTTTGTACAACAAAACATTGATTCAAAAAATGCTGATCTTACAAGATCATCATTTTACATCAGACGGTGTCCCCCTGCAGTATGCGTGATACATAACGCGAACCCTATTTACAAAGAGGGCGTTTTAAGAAAAGTTTCAATAAATAGTGATGGTATTGTTTTAATCAAGTTTTACTGTGTTTTTGTGAGTAGAAACAACAATAATGGTATTTTTTTAATTTTAAATATATGTCAACACCACTTTGTGCCCCCTTTAAGTATCTAAGGGGTCGTCCAAAATTATCGCCATTTTCACTTACGTACAGAGCGTACGTAACTTTTTACCCCCTAAAGTTACGTACGCAATAAATGGCGAAATTTTCATACCCTCATATTTCATATTTGATTTAAAACCATAGTGTATTAAAAACCAATTGCCGTATACAACATAAGAAACCGTACGGTTCACAACAGAGAAAAATAAACTCATTATATATCTCTGGTGGTGATTCTGCCTTTCTTTCTTTGGTAAAAATTATCATTTTATAATTATCAAAAATTATCATTTTATAATTATCAAAAATTATCAAGATATTTTGAAACAAATGATGGCACATGTATTAAATGCTTAAATACAGAAATGATAAACAACAACACTAGGAACTTGAGCCATGGATTGTTTTAAAAACACAGAAGCAAAATTGCTTGTGTACATGAAACATTTGTCAGTGGCGTAGCTAGGTATTTCATATATAGGGGGAGGGGCAGGAATGACATGTGAACCGACAAGATTATTATGGCAAAAGAAATTTTCGCGTAGCGTGCGAACATTTTCGATATTCCCAATGTTAGCTATGATTGAGGTACATTTCGGCTCTAAACAAGCTTTAAAATACCAACAAATATTGCATTTTGGAGACACATGTGCGCGTTTTCCTTTATTTTGTACTTAGAAAAAAAGGTCCCGCCTCTCAAGATCGCCATTTAAAGGCACATTAAGTGGTGTTGAAAATTTTAAATGTTTAAAAATTTACTTCAGAATTACATTACAAATGGCCATTACTGTTGTTTTTACTAGCAAAAACACAGCAAAACTTGATTAAAACAATATCATCGCTATTTATTGAAAAACGCCCTCTATGCAAATATGGTTCGCGTTATGTATCACGCGTACTGCATGGGGATACCGTCGGACGTAAAATGCTCGTCCCGCGGGACGAGCATTTTTGAATCGACGTTTTCTTGTACATAGAGGGCTGATTTTTCTTAATCCTTATAGGTGTAAGTTCATACATGTAATACAATTATAAAAATATACTAATCCCAGTTTTTATCATAATTGAGGGCGCATCCTCCAACACATCTCTTAGTGCTTAAGTTTCGTACGGTAACCGGGTTGGGGTATATTTCGACGCCCCCTGTAACGTACTGAAAATGGCGAAAATTATGGACGACCCCTAAGTTATCTTCGCAAAATCCAAAAAGGTACAGCAATCATAG
>CM069454.1:57671645-57926683 GCA_035610835.1 Ophiura sarsii
ACCCCTAGTGACCCCTTCTTGACCTTTGACCTGGTCAATATGATTGACTTATTTTTTTGGCTCATCAAATTAAACAAGATGCAACAAACCCCGTCCAAATCGGAGCATGTCTTAACTTTTACCCCTGTAAAGTTCAATGACCCCTAGTGACCCCGTATGACATGTCACTTTTAATCGCTGAACACCTATATGTGCATGGACCCAAGGAATCTTTTGACCAATTCTGATAATCATGGGCCATTTTCTCTTGAATAAATAGCATTTTAAGTGACTGGAGTGAAAATTGACATTTTGACCCCTAGTGACCCCAAATGATTTTTAATTTAAAAAACCTTTCTTTTGTACATGCGTACGGTCAAAAGGAATATGTGGACCAATTTTGACGATCCTAGGTCATTTCACTAAATTGGAAATGCGTTTTAAGTGAAAATCACCTTTTGACCCCTAGTGACCCCTTCTTGACCTTTGACCTGGTCAATATTATTGACTTATTTTCTTGGCTTATCAAATTAAACAAGATGCAACAAACCCCGTCCAAATCGGAGCATGTCTTAACTTTTACCCCTGTAAAGTTCAATGACCCCTAGTGACCCCGTATGACATGTCACTTTTAATCGCTGAACACCCTATATGTGCATGGACCCAAGGAATCTTTTGACCAATTCTGATAATCATGGGCCATTTTCTCTTGAATAAATAGCATTTTTAAGTGACTGGAGTGAAAATTGACATTTTGACCCCTAGTGACCCCAAATGATTTTGATTTTTAAAAACCTTTCTTTTGTAAATGCGTACGGTCAAAAGGAATATGTGGACCAATTTTGACGATCCTAGGTCATTTCACTAAATTGGAAATGCGTTTTAAGTGAAAATCACCTTTTGACCCCTAGTGACCCCTGTGTGACCTTTGACCCCAAACTGTGAACACCCTATATGAAGGTTAGGTGGGGGGTTCTACTGACCAAGTTTGGTGATTGTAGCATGTAAACTGTAGAAAAAATAGCATTTTTTAGATGGGTTTGAGGAAAGAAAGAAAGAACTAGATCTTGCTCCGGTCAAAGACCAGGCTACCTTGATTTTTCTTTGAGAAAATGATCCCTAGTGACCCCTTCTTGACCTTTGACCTGATTAAAATGATTGACTTATTTTCTTGGCTCATCAATCCAAACAAGATGCAACAAATCCGGTCCAAATCGGATCATGTCTTAAATTTTACCCCTTTAAAGTTCAATGACCCCTTTTGACCCCTTCTTGACCTTTGACCTGGTCAATATAATTGAATTATTTTCTTAGCTCATCAAATCAAACAAGATGCAACAAACCCGGTCAAAATCGAACCATGTCTTTACTTTTACCCCTGTAAAGTTCAATGACCCCTATTGACCCTTCGTGACCTTTGACCTGGTCAATATGATTTATTTATTTTCTTTGCTCATCAATCCAAACAAGATGCAACAAACCCCGTCCAAATCGGAGCATGTCTTAACTTTTACCTCTGTAATGTTCAATGACCCCTAGTGACCCCTTCTTGACCTTTGACCTGGTCAATATGATTGACCTTTTTTCTTGGCTCATCAATCCAAACAAGATGCAACAAACCCGGTCCAAATCGAAGCATGTCTAAACTTTTACCCCTGTAAAGTTCAATGACCCCTAGTGACCCGGTATGACATGTCACTTTTAATCGCTGAACACCCTATATATGCATGGACCCAAGGAATCTTTTGACCAATTCTGATAATCATGGGTCATTTCCTCTTGAAAAAATAGCATTTTAAGTGACTGGAGTGAAAATTGACATTTTGACCCCTAGTGACCCCAAATGATTTTTAATTTAAAAAACCGTTCTTTTGTACATGCGTACGGTCAAAAGGAATATGTGGACCAATTTTGACGATCCTAGGTCATTTCACTAAATTGGAAATGCGTTTTAAGTGAAAATCACCTTTTGACCCCTAGTGACCCCTTCTTGACCTTTGACCTGGTCAATATGATTGACTTATTTTCTTGGCTCATCAAATTAAACAAGATGCAACAAACCCCGTCCAAATCGGAGCATGTCTTAACTTTTACCCCTGTAAAGTTCAATGACCCCTAGTGACCCCGTATGACATGTCACTTTTAATCGCTGAACACCCTATATGTGCATGGACCCAAGGAATCTTTTGACCAATTCTGATAATCATGGGCCATTTTCTCTTGAATAAATAGCATTTTAAGTGACTGGAGTGAAAATTGACATTTTGACCCCTAGTGACCCCAAATGATTTTTAATTTTAAAAACCGTTTTTTTTTACATGCGTACGGTCAAAAGGAATATGTGGACCAATTTTGACGATCCTAGGTCATTTCACTAAATTGGAAATGCGTTTTAAGTGAAAATCACCTTTTGACCCCTAGTGACCCCTGTGTGACCTTTGACCCCAAACTGTGAAGACCCTATATGAAGGTCAGGTGGGGGGTTCTACTGACCAAGTTTGGTGATTGTAGCATGTAAACTGTAGAAAAAATAGCATTTTTAGATGGGTTTGAGGAAAGAAAGAAAGAAACTAGATCTAGTTCTGGTCTAAGACCAGGGCACCTTGATTTTTTATGTGTTAATGAACCCTAGTGACCCCATATGATATGTTAATTGTAATCCATGAAGACTCTATATGACATGTTTCACAGTAAAGTGCACATTGAGTGTCCAATAACTTTAAGTTTGGATATTTTTTTATCAGAGATATAAAATAAACATTTAGTAAGTTGATATTCAAATGCATGTTATTACTTCATAGAAAATGGTGTTTTGCATGTTGAAAATTATTAGTAAAAGTGTTTCTAGACCAAAAATGTACTACTAATGTTATGGTTATTGGACAGAAATAGTTCCCACTGTCTAAGACAGACATTAACCATAGCAAATCATTTGCTTGCTGTATTATGTAAGCAGTTTGCTTTCTTTCATTATTTTGTACACCACACAGATGATCTATATTCATGGATAAATTAAAGCCCAGTTTTGTTAAAATATTTCACACCTACAATATTTTTAATGGTTCCTTTAACATTTGCTAATGTTACAGAAAACGCATGTCTGTCCTGGACAGACAATTAGCAAATTTGTTACTACAGGTTTTTTGTCTTTCAAACATATTTTTGGCCTAGTTTTGAGATGTGATGTTAAAATACCTGGGAATAGTTAGTTATTTTAAAAATAACAGCCAATATATTGATTTAAATTGTAAACCAGTACGTTGCTAGTGTTACAGTAAAAATGCTGCTAATGTTATTTTTTATGTCCTAAAAAGAGTAACATTAGCAGCATATTTTTGGCCTAGAAACACTTTTCAAAACTTTTTCCAAATTATAAACACCATTTTCTGTGACGCAATAACATACAGTTTAATATCAACTTAATTAATGATTATTTAATATATCTGATTAAGCAATATCCTTACTTTAAGGTTATTGGGAACTAAAAAGTGCACTTTACTGTGAAACATGTCATATGTGCATGGAGCAAGAGTATTTTAAGTGAAAATCACATATTGACCCCTAATGACCCTTTTATGACATTTTTCTCCAAGGTCATGATTGACTTTTTTTCTTGTTTCATCCTGCAACATGAGATGCAACAAGTCCGATCAAAATAAGAGCATGTTTTACATGTTACTCTGTAAAATAGGTCAATGACCAAAAAAAAACCCATTGACCCTAGTTCATGTTTTACTTATCGAACAACATAAGATGCAACAACTCTGATTAAAATCAGAGCATGTCTTAAATGTCATGGTATTATAGCTCAATTACCTCTACTGACCTGTTCCTGACCTTTGACCCTTAGCCTTTGATCCCTAGGTCATGATTGATTTTTGTTCATGACTTATCAAACCAAACAGGATGAAACATGTCCGGTCCATATCGGAGCATGTCTCTCGTTTTACCCTTGTATAGGTCAATGACCCCTTGTGACCCCATATGAAATGTCACATTTTTTATTGCTGAATTTTCTATATGAACATGGACCCAAGGAATCCGTCGACCATTTCTGATTGTCATCAGTCATTTCCTCTATTTTGAGTGAAAGGGAAGCATTTAGCTCAGAAGGTTAGCCTGACATACAATTCAGACTCATACTGAAGACATGCCTTATCAATGTGAATATTGTCAGAATGCTTTGCTCAAAAGAGTAGGCTGACATTACATATACAGACACTCACTAAAGAGAGGTCATATAAGTGTGAATATTGTCAGAAATATTTTGTTCATAAGGGTAACTTCATGACATTACACATGAATACAGACTCATACTGAAGAAAAGTCATATCAATGTGAATATTGTCAGAAAAGTTTGCTTGGAGGGGTAGCCTGAAATAATAACATGTACTCATACTAAATACAGGTCATAAGCACGTGTCTTCCAATCAAGCTAAATTTCACCTGCTCGGCACAAAACAGGGGTGTGGGTCATATCCTTTTTTAAGAAATCAAAGGGGAGGGTTATAACTTATAATTTCTTTTTAGGAAATTGAAGGGTGGTCATGACTGTTTGGTACTAATATTTCAAACCAAAATCATGCCCAGGCTGACAGCATGCCTAGGCTGACAGCATGCCCAGGCTGACAGCATGCCCAGGCTGACAGCATGCCCAGGCTGACAGCATGCCCAGGCTGACAGCATGCCCAGGCTGACAGCATGCCCAGGCTGACAGCATGCCCAGGCTGACAGCATGCCCAGGCTGACAGGTCATAACTTTTTTTACATTCCAGAGGGGTGTCATAACTTTTAAGTATTTAGGGAAGGGGGTGGTCATTTTTTGGGTTGTAGCTTTCTTTCAGCTACCCCCCTCCCCTCCGGTAGAAATAATGAACGGTCCCTAATTGTATTGCTTTTTATGAGAGAAAGAAATGTTGATCAAGTTTGGATGAACATGATAAAGGAATGATTCTAAAAATTAATTTAATTACATTGTTACATTCTTAAATCTTCTACTGAAATATTAAATGACCAATCTAGGTGTTCTTTTCATCAGGTTACTAGTATGTGTTTGGATTTTTCAATGGCGTGCTAATGTATGATCAAAAAATAAAATAGGAGGTACCTGTTATTGTCTTTGTGTTATTGTAGTAGGCCTACTGATATTACAGGGACCAGGTATCGTGTTATTTTAATTTAAAATACTACAGCAATTTTTCCTTCAAACCTTTATCTGAGTATTTAATGAAAACGATAACTGATCATTATTTTGTTAATGAATTAATATTATCCGCGTAGCAAAAAATCAACTTTCCCCTGATGTGAGCCGTGTCTGCCGTTGTCTCAGTACGAGCTACCCCGCTACTGATAAAGTAGCCGGCATGCCCAGACAGGACAGCATGCCCAGACTGACAGCATGCCCAAGCTGACAGGGTGTTATAACTGTATTCTACATTCCAGAGGGTAATGTCATAACTTTTAAGTACTTAGGGAAGGGGGGTCATTTTTTTGGGTTGTTGCTTTCTTTCAGCTACCCCCCCCCCCCCCCCCCCCCCCCCTCCCCTCCGGTAGAAATAATGAACGGTCCCTAATTGTATTGCTTTTTATGAGAGAAAAAATGTTGATCAAGTTTGGATGAACATGATGAAGGAATGATTCTAAAAAAAAATTACATTCTTAAATCTTCTACTGAAATATTAAATGACTGATCTAGAGGTATTTTTTTCATGATCAGGTGCACTGTGCAGAATCAGACAATACTACGAAATCTGACTAATGTATGATCAAAAAATAAAATAGGAGGTACCTATTATTGTCTTTGTGTTATTGTAGTACTGATATTACAGGGGCCAGGTATCGTGTTATTTTTATATACAATTATACATTTTTGGAAAGGATTTGGGTCAGAGAATCTGTTTTGACATCAATTTTGACCACAATTTTTTGACAATTTTTTCTCTCGAACAAGCTAGAAAAATAATTTTGAGTAAAAAATGCCCAAAATTGCTTGATTATAATGTTACATGGATGTAACTTATCTATGGTTTGAGCATTGCCGCAATATCAAGGATTTAGCTCTACGGAAATCAGTCAGCTCATGAAATAATTAAAGTACACAATTAGAATCCTATAAAATAACAGTAGGCTATGATCATATTTCCACCGTAATGCTGAAACTGTTACAATTTGGCCAGCCATATAAGCATGGGAGCAATTTAAAGGGGGGGGCGGCCTCGAGGAAGTTTTTGATTATTTATTTTGAATTTTGTGAGTGCTATAATTATTGAACTATTAATCAAATGCATATAAAAAGTATAAATTTTTGGAAATTAATGGATCAGAGAATACAAATTTGGTGTCAATGTTGATTTTTTGAGAAAATCACAAAATTTACTTTTTTGACCCAAATTTGTTTGAACAAAGCTAACAAAAATAATTGTGAGTACAAAATGCCCAAATCGCTTGATTATGATATAAAGACACTAACTTACGGACACATTTCTTGTTTTAATTAACCTAATCTAATATATTTTGACCAAAAAGTGGAAAAAATTGAAACTTTTTTTCGGTACTTTTTAGTCAAAATTTCAAAAAATATCAAGATTACAAATTTTAAAAAAATTGGGTGCAATAAATAAAAAGAAACTGGCCATTGAATAATAAAATGGGATGCATGTTCATGGGGGCGGCTTCTTAGAGAGCTAGCAGAACGTGTTAAAGCCAAGTTGGGCACACACACAAACACCTGATAATCATAGGGTGTGCTAATATCTATATAAATATACATATTTAATATATTTTAGAAGGCCTGAGTGGCATTGTGGCATACCGTACATACATGAATACATGGGGCAATGTGGCGCACTAGTTAGGAGCGCTCATATACTACTGTGTACCGTTAGTTCTGTTGGTGGATCGTTTCAGCATTGAGTTCAATACGATACCAACCATGCAGATTGAAGTACATGAGGCATGCTCATAGTGCACCGTGGTTCGGAAGTCAAATGATCATGGTCCCGTGTATAGGAAGATCTATCCCCTAGCACGTTAAAAGGAATAAATATGAATGAATGAATGAAAGGTCACAGACTCCTTCGTTCGTGTTAAAGAGTAGGGGATCGGTCCGTGTCTGTACGCTCATGTTTGTATTCCTAGGTTCCATGGATACATTGTGCGAGTATAGGCCGGGGCGGACCTACGTCATGCCGGTGAAATTCAATTAAGCAACCGCACATTGCGCCTACTGCGGATTCAAGTGCATAACGCTGAGCTTTGACTGAGTGCGTGCATGGAATGTTTTGCTTTATGAAACACTAGTTGCCAAGCAAATTTGCTAAAAATAGCTCAAAGTGCCTGTATGTCCGCACCATCCTATACTCAACAAGAGGCTTCTGCACAGTATAGGTCGGCTCGGTCATATGGGTACTTTTTACCGTTTGCCGATGACAACAAAACAGATGTTTTATTAAGTTTAAATTAAAGCTCTTCTCGACCATACCCAACCATCTAGGGACCGTGTCGGGGTGTGTATGTAAACATGGTATAAGAGGCTCTCGACTTTGGTTTGTGGTCAACGGCATGTGACGTCACTCCGGGACGACCTATATAGGAAGATGACGATGATGGAATGACGACATTGAGTTGACAAAACAACATCTACATCAATACTCGGCGAAATCCATAAGTCAGGGAACGCCAAGACCCCAGTTTCCTTGGGATAAGGCCTAGAAAAAAACCGAACATGTTTCCCGTCCCCGCCCGCCTCCTTTTTGGCCGCCGCCTCCTATTTTTTACTATTTACTATTTCCGAAAATTCTGTAAAAAAAATTTAAATTAAAAAATAAAATAAAAAATTGTTTAATTTTTTTGTTTTGTTTGTTAGTGATTGATCCTTTGCCCATAGGAATGGCAGGTGTAATGGAAATGCTGTATCATTTCATAGCATGTTCATGCCATGCATGACACAGAATTATTGACATGGCTTCTCAATTGAAATAGTATGGCATGTATGGGGACCAATTATAATACATGTAGGCCTACATCCTTTCGATCAATGATGTTTTGTTCCTCATTCAACCTGAAAAATGAAGAAAACATAGAGAAACAATGTGTAGTTGGCTCTATAATTAGGTAAACCTTTTCATATTTTTATCCTCTGGCAATTAGAGTGGAAAATCCTGTTTAGGAGTGTTTGCAACACAGTCAGTTGGTCACTTTTGACTTGGCGGCCATCTTGAAAAAAATTAGCAAAAAATGGGAAAATAGTAAATAGTAAGACCCTCCTTCCTCCTTTTTTTAAAAAGTCCGGACGGAAAACATGTACTTTTTTTTACTATGCCTAATGATGTGTGTACAGACCGGGATGATCCTCTACTCTTTACGAAGGAATCTGTGACTTTTAACATGCACCATATTTGTACATTCAGTTCGGTAGAATTCATCATCAATTCATACGGTCTTGTATTTCAAATACCACTCTGAAATCTGATACATGTACGTCAGCCTATATGAAATATGAATTAAGCTTACTTTTACATACGTGCTTGAAATCCAAGGACTTCTGTCTGTGTGCGTACTTTTTCGGAACATATTTCACGACTAATTGCTCTATACATTTATTTGTATGTACTTGAAACATCATGGATCTATATTATTTGTGTCTTGAACATTAAAAACATCATTGAAATACCGAAATTTGAATAATCATATGTTTAATAGAATCATGTTTGTTTGTTCATTATGACATGTAGTGTAAACTTTGACCTTTCGTTACGTTGCTATGGAAACGGCGGTGCAGTATGGAATTTTTTTAATTCTGCGCAGATAGAATCTAAATGGTACCCGCTCAACTCGATGTTTGGTCAAGTCGACCGTTACGTACTCGACAGTTAACCGACCCCACGTAAGAAACTAGACGATAAGACAATCCAACTCGAATGATATAAGCTCCCTGGATATACCCGACGATTTCACGGCCGAATTGACTGAAAATCGGTTATCATGGCCCCATGGTTCCCTGTACAGATGCGTTTGGCTCATTCCATGTAAATTCCCCCCAAAAATAAGGCATTGCTATTATAGGGGTGCGCACCCAATGGGTACGTGTACCATTAATAGAAGAGCCCGTTGTTAGAGCCCATTGGTACAGGGAACCAGCATTTTCATGACGTAGAATCTTGAGAATCGTGAAATTTTATTAAAAAGGCTTGAAAAGTACCATTTTGACCATAGTGACCCCAAATAGTTTTCAATTTTAAAAACCGGAGTAGAGTATGTGAGTATGGTCATAAGGAGAATGATGACTGATTCTGGTGATCTTGGGTCGTTTCGCTAAGGAGCAAAAACACTTTAAGTAAAATCACGTTTTAACACCTAGTGACCCTTGTGTGACACTTGACCCCAAACCATAAACGTCCTTTTTGAAGATCATGTAGAGCTTTCTACTGACGAAGTCTGGTGATTATAGCATCTAATTTGTGGATTTTATAGATGGTTTGCCAGAAAGATTTTCTGGCAACCAAAAGTTTTTGTTTATGACCCCAAGTGACCCTAATGACATGTCACTTTTAATCGCTCAAAACCCTATATGAACATGAACTCAAGGAATCTTTTGACTAATTCTGACGGTCATCAGTTATTTCATGTGAGACTAGATGCATTTTGAGTGAAAGGGGTGAAATTTACATTTTGACCCCTAGTGACCCCAAATGATTTTTATTTTTAAAAACCGTTCTTTTGTATATGCGTACGGTCAAAAGGAATATGTGGACCAATTTTGACAATCCTAGGTCATTTCACTAAATTGGAAATGCGCTTTAAGTGAAAATCACGTTTTGACCACTAGTGACCTTTGTGTGACCTTTGACCCCTAACTTTGAAGACCCTATATGTAAGTCAGGTAGGGGGTCCTACTGACCAAGTTTGGTGATTGTAGCATGTAAACTGTAGAAAAAATAGCATTTTGTAGATGGGTTTGATAGAAAGAAAGAAACAGTACAGATACAGTACCTCGATTTTTGAAAAAATCAAGGTAAGAAAGAAGATCAAGAAAGAAACGGCAGAGATACAGAACCTCGATTTTTTGAAAAAATCAAGGTAAAGAAAAAGAAGAGGAGGAAGAAGAAGAAAGAAACGGCAGAGATACAGAACCTCGATTTTTGGAAAAAATCAAGGTAAATAGGCCGCCTATAGGCCTATTTCCTTACCTGAAATTGAATGTTTCCCGTCATTACCCCATATCACATACATATGAGAAAATATATTGCATGCCTACATAGTATTCTGACCTGAAATTGAATGCGTCCCGTCATTACCCAAAGCTATATCCCATGGCTTTAAATACGTTTAAGGAACCACACTATTTCATTCCACCTCATGACCCTTCCTGTTACACAATTAAGTATCACATTTCTTCATCAACCCCTTCACAAACCACATTACATCATTACACACAACCCCCACCCGTCACCGCCACTGACCTGGAATTGAAAGCATCCCGTCATTACCCCAACCTATGTCCATGGTTTATACTTTTAAGGAACCACATTATTTCATTCCATCTCGTGACCCTCCCTGTAATACGCAATTTAGTATCACATTTCTTCATTAACCCCTTCCCAAACCACATTACATCATTACACACAACCCCACCTGTCACTCACTGGCCGCCCCCGCCCCGTGGCTTATCTCAACCCCAAGCCTTCTTAACCTAACCAACTCCCGTAGCGCAGCGTATTTCTCCAATATTTGCCAAGGAACCACACTATTTCATTCCACCTTGAGACCTCGTTACGCAATTTATGGGGGGACTTAAGGAAGTTTTTTGTTGAATTTTGTTAGTGCTGTAATTATTGAACCATGACGCAAATATATATAAAAGTATACCTTTTTGGAAAGGAAGTGGATCAGAGAATCCAAATTTGGCATCAATTTTGACCAAAAATGTTGATTTTTTTTCCCAAGCTATATCCTATGGTTTATACTTTTAAGGAACCATACTATTTCATTCCACCTCGTGACCCTCCTTGATACACAATTTAGTATCACATTTCTTCATAAACCCCCTGCCACCCAAACCGCATTACTTCATTAACTCTTTACCTGACATAGACGCATTAATGCGTCAACACAACCTTTTTTACGTTTTACCCTATAACTCGTTAACCAAACATCGGGAGTATGGCAAACTATACCTTTTTGGAATCCTTGTGCTCAGCCGAACAATTTGGTATGCCTTTTAGTGTAATTAAAGGCATTTGAATTTTTGTGCCCCTGTATGGCGGCCATTTTAGATTTGGATTTTGGATTATATTTGTCGTGCTGGTCGTACACGATTCTAGTCGTTGCGCCATAACCGAATAACCCACTACAGCAAATTTGGTATCAAAATGTTCAGAATTATAATGCCCATCTCTTGAAAGCATTTTGAAGGGCTCAAGTAGTATAGTTTTCATACAGGACTACTAAATATTTGTAAAAAAATATGTTACAAAAATTGCATGCTGGGTAACGGTTACCATGGCAACCGCCACGATCGTCCGGTATCGTTGAAATTTTCACAGAAGTGTCCGGCCACTCATAAGCTTTCAGAATATATATAGTTTTACTACCTTACAGAGTCTCATATTCAAATTATAAGTTGATATTTACATGCATGTGCAAATTCACAATTTCTTCAAAAATTAATTTGTCAGGGAAAGAGTTAAACCCCTGGCCCAGCCCGCCGTCACCGCCCTCCCCCCACCCGCACCGTGCTTATCTCAACCCTCCACCTCGTGACCCTCCCTGTTAGTGTTACGCAATTTAGTATCTCATTTCTTCATTTCCCCCTTGCCTCCCAAACCACATTTTTCATTAGACCGCTCGCTCCCGCCCGCCGCCCCAGCCGTCAACTCCCGTCCCCGACCCGCCGCTGTTCCCGCCTGCCCTGCCGTCCCCGTCTCCGCCCCCGCCCCATGGCTTATCTCAAGGCCTAAACCATAACCAAACTCCCATGGCGCAGCGTATTTCTCCAATATTTGACCGCCCGCGTGTGTAGGGGTGCGTGGATGTAGTGTGTGCGCGTGTTTATTTTGCATGGCGCACTGCGACGCGTTATGTGTTACGCGCGCCGACTGCATGGTTACAGTGTACGCATAGAGAAAAAACAAACATGGCCCGTAGAAATAGTCTCAAAAGCCGGGCTGAAAAGGCCCTGGATTTCCCGCTTTTGCTCATATCTCGGCCAATTCTGAACGGTTTTCAGCCATTTATCATGTTGATAGCTTAATATAACACTCACATTATAATCATCTTTTATCAGTGCAACGTTCACGGCGTTTAGATGCAAACTGAGAGAGCCTTTTATGGATACACATTTTATGGATACATAGTCACAACATAAGGCAAATTATAGTATGATGTGCTTCTTTCAATTTTTTTATTTTTTTTACCTTGGGAAGAAGAAAAAATAGCGACCCTAGATTTCCGAAAATTTGGGTCGATCGGAAAGGGAAAGGCAACTTTTTTTTTGTGGGGGGGGGGGCCTAGTGGTATACGTATAAGTGCATCCCTTTGGGGTGCCTTTTTGCGAAATTTTGTATATCGATGGGTGGTAATTTAAAAGATTTTTGGAATAGTAATGCCCCCTTAATTCTTTGATGGTATATAGAAGGGTTTACTTTGTCAGGTTAGGGTCGGTCGGGCATCTGTGTTTTGAGTTTTTTCAACTTTTAAATATTCATAGATTTTCAAAAATATTAATAATGATTCATTTTCAAAGATATTAAAAAATAAAAAAAAAAACTTTTAAAAAATCCAAATTTTTCAAAAAAGTTTTTAAAACAAATTATCTAATAAAAAAATGGGTTGGTTGGGTTTGTACTCTATCATATTGTTTGTTTTTGATATCCATCACAGATGCTTCCCGATAGCTCTGACAAAAAAAGTGATACCTTTGAGATAGCATACCATATATTCAAGGATCAGGAAGATGGTCTGTTTGAATTCTTTCCAACAGTTTCAATTGATCACATTAGTATCACTGTATATGGAAGTACAACAAACCTTTTACGAAGACCACAACTTTACGCAGTGGAAGAAAAGAAATCAGGACCTGTGAAAGAGTCTAGTGCTTCAGTTGGAACCGATCTTGAATTAACCGATCCTGGTGCTGCAGCAAAACAGGACGAGACACCAAGGAAATTGTCAACACAGTTGGCTCTCTCTCAGAGACCTGCTGTTCCTAAGGCTTCCCAGCAAGTATCTGCTGAACCCACCGAGCAAGAAAGCCTCAGTGCCAGTTTATCCTCCACAAGTGCTTCGTCCCCTCTTCAGGCTCGTGAAATCTGTCCAGACATGGTGCGCAACAAGAAGTGTATAAATGGTGAAGAGTGTCGTAAATTTCATTCGGAGTGTTCTTATCAGTGGCAGTATTTAAATCCTGAATCGGACGAATGGACAAACTTTCCACAGGATGTTAATATAATATTTGAAGAAAGGTTCTGCGAGCCAACCACTGATGTTTTGCAATATGCAATGTCGAGGTAGGTAGCTATACCAGTGTCAATACTATAGTTTGATCAGCTCCAATTGGTGAGCCTCCTTATACAGCAGGAAGTGAATACAGAAATGAGTAGGCGCACATGAACGCAATAAACAAATGCATGACAACTGACATGTGCGTTTGGCCAAAATTATGTGCAATTGGCTCAAATCAGGCATGTTCGCTTGGATTGCTTTTGCCTGTGGAGAGATAAAACTGAAATGGAACTGATTGAACTATTAGCTTGTTTGGGGGAAGGGGGAGAGGAGAGGGGGAAGTGCTCTGTGGGTATGGTCATAGGATGAACAGTCTTTGCAGAATTCTGAGAGAGGCCTCACACCGCAACATCATTTTCTGCCATAAGTGTGATAAGAAGTAGTTTATCCCTATTAATCTATTTAAGTATGTAACTATGCACTTTCATGTTACTGCAAAATGGGTTGACTTGCCTAATTGGTCATTATCTGATGATCAATTTGTCTCATTTTTCAGCATTTTATCTTTGTTGGTTGTACTTTGCACTAAAATCAAATTGGTCATATTCAGTGGGTTTAATCAAGATTAAAACTATCAAGAAAGAGACTCCTATTTTTTCTATCCACCCTGTATATCAATCAATCTTTCACCTTGCAGCGGCAATGATTACAAACATTTGTTGAAGGAGTTAACCGTTTCCAGATTTTGCATCGGAAATGACATCTTCCGACGCCTCAGTACTATGTCAACCGTACAATGTCGATCCGCCGGGTTAGAACCGTTCTGTATTGATTGGCTGTGGTATTGGCAAGATGTGAATGGAACGTGGATACAGTATGCTCAGAAGGTAATTTATACAGGGTGTCCCAGAATTATGTATTCTGTTCAAATCTAAAATCCAATAGTGTATCGATCTCAATCTAATACCTCAACATGTTCAAGTCAAACCAATACATCAATCAAGTCTGTGTTTTTGTCAATATATCATAGCTACCAAATTCCCCACCCCCAGGGAAGTTTACAAAGGTGACTACTTTATGCAGGGTTAACTTGTTTTTTACTTGTAACTTGACCTGACATCTTGTCCAATGACTTGCCCTTAATATAATGACTTGGTCCCAATAAAAAAACCACCTCAAAATGACTTGAAGTTTGAGTGTTTTATGACTTGAGGGTTAGGGACATGTATAAGATTTGTTTAAGCCCTGAACTCCATGAAATCCCATTTAAAAACTATGCTGGCACCCAACGTTCCCTCATGGCGGGTGATAAGTAAGTGTGGACGGAATTGTTGAATTTGGGCGTGCGACCCCCTGGCTAAGCGTTAGGGTTTAGAGCTTCATAATAATTCTGCACTATAGAAAGAATAATTATTTTAAGATCTAAGCATGTTCTGATATCATACATCTTCAATTTTTCAGTCTGCCAAAGACACCACAAGTGATGTAGATGGGGACACTTTAGAGAGGGCCTATGAGGATTATCTGACAGGACATGGTGATAAGATGTTCCCATTCTCCACCCATGAGAACAACTACCAACTCAACTTTGAAACCATGCAGCAACAAAATGTCCATTACAAGACACAAAGGAACGTGCGCAGAAGGCCAAAGTTTCAGACCGAGTCGGATCGACGGCAACTTGCAAGGTACTTTATTTTATCATTTCTCATTAGACCTTAGAACTTTTATATTAAGAACCACAATTCCTAAAGATATTTTATACTTTCACATGCTTGTCTGTCAAAGTGTAACGTAACTGAACGAGGGTGCAAATAAGAAATTTCATACCGGGAGCTACTGTGGTCACGTACCACCCATACTTATAACTCATAACCCTATGAGAACTACCTGGTGATTGGCTGAAATTTAGGCTGTGTCAAAGTTTCAGACTATGGCTGATCGACGGCAGTCTGCAAGGTACTTTGTCATAAAATCAAGATGTTTTTTGTCCTTTTTGCCTTTTTCAGTGATTAAAATGTTAAAAAAACATTTAAGGTTTTTTGACATTTTAATCGCTGAAATTATTTTTTAAATGTTCAAAATGTTTACATGATAATTTTTTGATTAGGTTCAGTGTCAGAATGGTACAAGAAATGATTATACACTCAGTGTCTGATTTTAAATTTGGCGAGAAATATTTGGGTTTTATCTCCGCACGCAAAAGTAATCCAAGCGTGATCGCGCGATTATAGCCTCTTGTACACATTTTTTGTCATACGCATGTGTCACGCATATGATGCACAGTGTGTTTGTTGTTTTCGTGCAAGCTCGCGTCATCTGTATTCATTGGCTGCTGTAAGGAGGCTTCGCCAATTTGGAACTGATCAAACTATAACATAATCAAGGCTCAAGATAAGCGGGCGCTAGGCGATTTTTACCCTTGGTCCTCCTGCCATAGCGCCCGGTAATGCTCGAAAATAAACAACCGAGCGCTGATATATTTAGTCCAAACCAGCACCCGTTGACGAAGCTTGCCCAAGACATCGAATTTCGATTTGATAATGCTGACACGCTGGATTTAATCAAACGTTAGCTCCCGGTAGACTGAAAGGAGCTCCCGGTTCTCAATAAATCCCATGATCCAGGCTCTACTTTTGGAGAAAAAAAATAGCTCCCAGTAAAAAAAACCCTGTTATCTTGAGCCTTGAGCATAATCATATCAAGTAGTTATAACTGTTAGTTTGAATCACAATTCCTTTAGACATTTCATGATGTAACACATATACATGCCCATCAAAATAAGATGCAATTGTATCACGTATAGGGATGCAGTATGTGTTGGGTATCACACGCACATGTTTTGTAAATAGGCACGTGATCATGACCCGGAAGTATGTGCTCTCTGTTGAATATCAACTTAATGTGTACAAGATGAATACACAAATTTGTCATAAAAAGATTCAAATATGAAGAGCTTTGTGGCAAATGGGCCACCGTCCACTTCTACATGTTACTCATTTTGTATTATTGAATTTGCATTGACAGTTCATGGAATTAATCAAATCATTGTATGGCTGTGTTCATTAAACTGTTTCTATATGAATTGGATTAGTGCATCCATGCACGCCAATTGAGGCACCAACAATACAAGCCACATTCCACATAATGAAAAGCCATCCATTCAATAATGCAAAATGAGTAACAGGTAGAAGTAGATGTAGGCCCTTTTGCAAAACAGCTCTTCATATACTGATAGTTGTGAACCAGACTATGTGAAATCCCATGTACTCGACACATACCCTACAAGCGTGTAGTTGACGTTGCATATGGTCATTTTAGTTGCTCATGTAAATACACCCTTCAAAATATGTAAGTTCCCCCCTAGCATATACTAGAATATTTCACAAAATATTTGATGGATTTAAATAATTTTCAGCAAGAAAGATGCACCCAATTGTTAGGCACATTTTGATACCAAATTTGTTGGCCTTGAGACAATGCAACGATAAGAAATTGTGCCATTTACCAATTTTTATACAGAAAAAAAGTGGCACTAAATCTCACTGGCTATGGCTGGTTTTGTCCATAAATTAACAGACATTTTCTTGGTGGATTTATCGTGCACAGAAAATGGGAATCTACTAAACAATTAAGTGTGGCATCATTTCAAGAAAACCAATAAGCAGATCATAATTATGTGTGGCAAGTTCGTCTGATTATGAATGACGTGGCAATTTGGTCCGATTATGAGTGACATGGCAATTTGGTCTGATTATGTGCGACA
Organism: Ophiura sarsii; assembly: GCA_035610835.1. Classification (NCBI taxonomy): domain Eukaryota; kingdom Metazoa; phylum Echinodermata; class Ophiuroidea; order Amphilepidida; family Ophiuridae; genus Ophiura; species Ophiura sarsii. The sequence goes on from CM069454.1 coordinate 57,688,831, forward strand.
TGGCAAAATGGTCTGATTATGTGTGACCAAATTGTCAAGTCGCACATAATCAGACCACATTGCCATGTCACTCATAATCGGACCAAATTGCCATGTCACTCATAATCGGACCAAATTGCCATGTCACTCATAATCAGACGAACTTACCACACACATAATTATGAACTGCTTATTTTCTTGAATGATGCCACACATAATTGTTTGGTAGATTCCAATGTCTGTGCACGAAAATCCACCAAGAAAATGTCTGTTAATTTATGGGAAAAAACAGCCATAGCCATTGAGATTTAGTGCCACTTTTTTTTCTGTATAAAAATTAGTAAATGGCACAATTTCTTATCGTTGCATTGTCTCAGGGCCAACAAATTAGGTATCAAAATGTGCCTACCAATTTGGTGCATCTGTCTAGCTGACAATTAATTAAATCCATCAAATATTTTTGGAAATATTCTAGTATATGCTAGGGGGGAACTTACATATTTTGATGGGTGTACTTGCACAAACAGCATCAGATAATAGAGACCTTTCGTGTTTCAGATTAGTGGCCATTTTTGAGGAAAAAAGTGATTTTGTGTCCAATTTTGTTCACTTTTTTGGCACTTTTAAGTCAAAATGTCAAAAAATATAAGATTAGGTTACAAATAAAAAGTTGTCCCTAAGTTAGTGTCGCAACATCATAAATCCAGCGATTTAGTCATTTTTTACTCATAAATATTTTTGTGAGCTTTGTTCAAAAAATGTAGGTCAAAATTGATGCCAAATTTGAATTTTCTGATTCATTTCCTTTCTAAAAATGTATACTTTTATATACATTTAAGTCATTGTTCAATAATTGCAGCACTCACAAAATTCAAAAAGTAACTTCCTTGAGTCCCCCCTTAAATCCATCCCCACCCCATCAATCAATGTTGGAGGAACTGCCAAGGCTTCTGATAACATGACTGGGATCAACATTGCCTTGGGGTAGAGGGTCGGTCACTTTTGTCCTTAATTCAAACAAAGTGTGTCAAACTTTTTTTCTCGTGATTGTACGTCCTGAATACCGAATCAACAATTTATCTCCTTTATATCATTGTTTCCAACATTCCTTTTACAACACAGGCAGCAGAAATCCCAAGATAATCCTAATGAGGAAATTTTCCCCAAATCGTGGGTTATGAAAGGTATGCAGACAAGCTTGGAGCCCAAGTTGATCCGTCTCAACTGCAAGGAGGAGGAGTACCTAACAGTGGAGAAGATGTTTCTAGAAACCATGGAGGATGTGAACATACTGGCTATAAAACGTGTGCAGAATATGGAATTGTGGGACGATTTTTATAGGTGAGTGTCAAATCCTATCGAGTCCATTTTAAAGATATAAAATCAGTAAACAGCTATGCCTGTGTTTGAGTGTGCACCCACCATCAGGGCAACGAAATCCGCGGGAACAGGGTTCCCATAGAGAAACCATGGGTCGCATAAAAAATCACAAGACAAACAAATCGTTTGAAAATAATAGAATAGTAGAATAAAATGGATCTGAAATGTATAGATAGAAACTAGAAAGAAGCTAATTTCATGCAATTTTGACATGAAAAGGATTTCATACACTTCATATTGTCACGTACGGCCCTAATCATATATAATTCAGGAGATATACCAGCAACATTTCGGAGCACCAGCCGGAAATTGAACCCGGGACCTTCCGTATAAATATCGAACGCGCCAGCGTATAGACCAAAAAGGACTTCCCCGTCAGGTCTATGACACTAACGCGCTTATATCTCGTGACAAGATGTATTTCCCCAAGATTTTTCTCTTACCTCCCTCTTTTGAGGCTGGTGCCGCCAATTGTTAAATCCCGCCAGCTATACTCCCAGGAGCTCCACTCCCTGGACCCCAAAAAATAAATCACCTAGCAAAAAGTTCCCAAAGAGAAAATATTTAGTCTCTGCCCTGTCCACCACCTGGCTGACACGATCTAAAACTATTAGGTGCGATGTTATTAGCCAGAAAACTCTTATTGGCTCTTTTAGATGCACAAACAATGGTGCTTTGCAGTCAAATGGACGTTCAATGGTCCATGGTATTTCAAACTCACACATTTTGAAGAAAATTATAATTGAACAAAAAATATTCAAAAAGGATGATGAAAGTGTACAAAAATTGTCCATGCTTTTCATCTTGTGCTACTTTCTGATAAATATGGTGGCGTAGCTGGGTTTTTTATATTGGATGGCGAGAAATAAAAGTGAACCGACAAAACTTTACCGACATATCAAATAAACGTGAACATTAGCGCTTTTACACTTTTAAATGATGTTGCTATGATTGAAATACATTTTGGCTCTAAACGAGCACTAATACTAATTGTACTAATTTGACCGTAATAATTTTGAGAGTCCCCTTGTCAAATAAACCGACAGACACAAAATATAATACCAATTAAATTCACCATGACTGCATACTATAATGATTTGTTGTACTTTGTAATAATTGTTTTTATATTTTTATTAAAAATCTTTTATCATAGCAAAAGAGAAAAGATGAAAAGAAAAAGTAAACATGTGCTAGAAAAGCAACTATGGCACGGCACAAAGCGAGACAGCTCAGAGGCGATATGTCGGCAAAACTTTGATTTCCGTATCAGCGGCTCCAGAGTGGGGACCCTCTATGGTCAAGGCAGCTATTTCCATTGCAAGGCAAGCTATTCCAACTCATACACAGCGCTGGAGAACAACGTCCGCAGGATGTTCCTTGTTCGAGTCCTGGTAGGATCATACATCACAGGTACTTCTGATATGAAGCGCCCTCCGCCAAAAGATCCGTACAAACCACTCGGGGATCTTCACGACTCGTGTGTCGATGACGACAGCGATCCATCCATCTTTGTTATATTTGAGACGAGACAGGTCTACCCGGAATATCTTGTAGAATACAACAATTCATCGGGTGGCGTAGCATCTATTGCACCCCAAGCAGCTACTCCCTCAGTTCCCAAAGCGACTTTCCGCCAAGCCAGTTCACGCTCTGTGAACACGCACACAACTACCCCATCTCACTCTCTGTCACGTCCAGGCTCTACTGCCTATTCATCCAATTCACGCTCTGCAAATGCTCTGGCGACGCCTCAATCCAGCTCATTTTCACGTTCAGGCTCAGTGAGGGCACCCACCACCATTGTCCAATACGGTTCAAGTTCACGCTCTGCAAGCACTCCCTCAACAGCCCATTCCAACCCTGTATCATCCCACTCACGCCAAGCCAGTTCTCGCTCTGTGAACACGCACACAACTACCTCATCTCACTCTCTGTCACGTCCAGGCTCTAACGCCTATTCATCCAATTCACGCTCTGCAAATGCTCCCGCTACTTATCGTCAACTAAGTGCCAGCTCATTTTTGGAACTTGCCCAATCTGGTTCAATTTCAAACCCTTTATCAGTCCACTCGAGCATCCGTGCAACATCCAACAACTATAGTACTACCAGCTCGTATGCATCTCGGCATCAAAGCACTGCATCCACTCGGCCTACAGGTTACACAACATCAAGTGCGCAATATGATTCGGATTCAGATGATGGTTATGTCCCGCCCCATCGCCAATACAATGACATTGACAGATATCACACTGATAACCATTCACCGCCTTCACTATCATCAAGTGACAGTACAAGCAGTAGCTATAAATGTATCATACAATAATAAACGGCTATTGTTTAATCAGTTTCAAATTAACTATAGCATCAGCAAATAAATGTGACCTAGCGCATCTAAATCAGGCACAATGAAATATAAAAATTGACATATTTCTATCACAATAATTTGTATAAATTAAAGGGACATTTTGGTACCAAAGTCAATGTTATATCTTATTCTTAACCAAAGTTACGGATTGTTGAAAATCTAATGAAGATCAACTAATCTTAATTGAATGAAGCAATTTTGTAGTGAGTATGTGGCTATATAATGAGGGTCGTTCAGTAACTTCTCACTTATAACATAGCAGGCTGTCATTTATCATGATTATAGCGCCGAGTCATAGATGCACATTTATAGTAAATCATAATTGATATCTGTATCATTTTCGTTATGATAAAGCCATCCCAGAGAGAGATTTTGGACAACGGAAACAGAAAATGACCTAAAAAAGATTGTATTGTATGGTTATAATATTAATCACATTGATTTTTTAGCATTATTGCTACCCTGGGTTTGACGCCAAGGTTGTTGACCCAGCGATCTACATCAGGCTATCTGTATTGTATTAGATATATAATAGCATAATTTAAACACTGAAAATGAAAATTATTGAATTATATCTGAATATATTACAGTATTATAAATAAGATTGTAAGCAATATTACCTCTTGAATGCTCAGTGCAAATAATGTACTATCAACTCGATTGTATTTGCTATGATGCCATTTGGCATACTGGAACACTATTAATCAATCAAATTTTCATTGTTACAAGTCAACCCCTCAGGTCAAACCACAGTGATGCCTCGTAATGTTAAATCTTTAACTTAATAGTCACTCATATGAGTTTTCCGTATGTGCAATTCAGAATCAGGTAGTCAATGATAAATTATCTCTTTGAAAGACTTGTAATCCTTCCATTTAGTCCTGTATATTGAAGATCTCGTATGTAGTTCTTATGGAAATCATATATGACACTTGCCAGGTTCTCTGGGGAGGGGTAAACTTAATAGATGTCCTGATCTGGTACTGGCTAATCAGAGAGCACATTTCCCCTAAGAAATAAGTCACATTAATTGTTTTTGTTTATAGTCTTTTAACCCTAACCCAACTGAATCTCACTGCCAGAAACTATCTCCACGCACGTGCTGCGGCATTGCATCGATGACGTCACCTACCGCAGGCATATGTGGGCTGGAAGTTTTAGCCCGCATATGCGCTGGCAGTTTAGCTCAGTTGGTAGAGGGACAGACTTGGGTGCGGATGGTCCCGGGATCAAATCTCGGAGGGGGGGGGGGTGATTTTTCGGGTCAAAAAAATAGTACTTTTTCCCCCCTCCCCCCCGATCACGCACAAAAACATAGCTTTACTGGTTAGGGTTAAAGAGATACCTGACATTTAGATAGAACGATTAGTATTATTGACCTATAGGACTTGGACGATATTTTTCCCACAGGATGGGAGAGCTTATGTAAACGTATGCCCGTTCTTCATGATATTTTGTTGAAGGCCAGTGAAATTTCACAGAGTTATTGTTTTGCGATCCGGAGGGGGGAGGACACTCTCCCACCAAACTGCTATACCCATGCTCATAACAGCACCTCTGAAATTGAATCGTAATGGCAGGGCTCAAACTAATCAAAGGCTTGCCTTCGATGCCCCGCCTATTTGCCTTGGTGCCCTCAATTTCTGGTAATTTTCATATCATTCAAAAGTCCATAATTGCCTTGGAGAAAGTTGGTGCTCTTTTCAAAATTGCATGCTCTCTCCATTTCTTAATTTGAGGCCTGATATGGTGTCAAGTGCGAAAACATGTTGATTCCCTAAATAGCATGATAATAACACACACACAGACCCTGCCTTAAAAGACGTCGAAACTAGAATTGTACCATGAATAAGTGTGACCACCGATCAGACTACACAAGTCCATATGCGTAGGTTAAAACAGGTCAAATATCACCTTTTTTTCTTCTTCTTTCTCTATTTTAACAATAACCAACCCTAAATGTTGATGAGAGTTGTTACTAGCTCTGCTACAGAGGCATTCTTAGTCCCACCCCTTCATCAACCTCTCCCACCCCCTTCCCTACACCAAGGCATGCCTTGCCTACACCAACTCATGTAATGCACATCATAACATCATGTACAGACTATGTACATGTACAGCCATAGCCAGTCACGGGCACCAGTGGCCCAGTGACAGCAGCCCTTTTATGGCAAAAGAATGTATCTTATACAGTTAAGCCCACAATTATTCATACCCCTTGGAAAATATCAGTTTTTTGCGTTTTTCTCATATCTATACCAGCTGGAGTGTTGGAACTTCCGCTTTACACTAAAGACAATTAGTTTGCAAGTACAAATCAATATATTTGGGCTCAACATTTTTTGCATAACAATAGAATTGAACAAGAATTATGTTTTTATGCCTGTCCAAAATTATTCATACCCCATACCAAGTCTTAAGGATTGAGGCCACTTTTTGTGATAATACATATGTTTTTGACATTCCAAACATTCTTTATATTGGGTGATAGATTCGCTTTTCATTCATATACTGTAAAACACTATGATTTCGCAGATACTTTATTTTGCAAACTTAAAATTACTACTATTTTAGCTGGCATTTAATTTTGCATATCTGAAAATGTTACTGTTACTTTCAACGCAAAGTTGTCAGTTTCGCTGGTATTTAATGTTGCAAATCCACAATGTGGATTCGTGAAATTAAAGTTTATAATATTATTTCTAAATATTTGATTTGATTTATCATTGTATATATTAAAGATGCATGCTAATTTATGAATTCTAATATATATGTAAACATATTGTAGGAGCCAGTATGTATTTTCTTATTTTTTGTTTATTAAAAGCCAAGTTGAGCTTAAGTGAAATGCATAATAACTTGTTTGTCTGGGCACAAGGATTACAAAATTTATAGTTTGCCCCATGTTCGATATTTGGTTACAAAGTTAACAGGTAAAACTTAAAAGGGTCATTGACCTTTAAGCATATTATGGCTTCTAAATTTGAACTTGAACAGATTTCAACAAATGTTCGTATGATCACATAGATTCCAGAAATGATCATTACTATTTCATTTATAGTTTAATCAGTTCCAAATTGGCAAAAAGTATGAGGCTAATATTTATCCGCGGGCCCAAATCGAATACCTACCTGCCCACCGCTCACTGATTCTTGCTTTTGATGCACAAAGACACACTTTCACCAATAAATAAGCGCAATGACTTAGATTCTTTTTGCACTCCGGCAAAATCCAAGCCTCACAATTCTCGCCAATTTGGAACTGATTAAACTATAGTACTTATTTTGCCTCATGCAGGGGTCAAAAGGTCAAATGTCAATAGGCCTCTGTAGAGGCATAACGTGGGCTTAATGGGACACAACCATATAATCTATGGGTATGAACTGTTAAAAATTACCATTGTTGGCATTCTTGTATAGCAGATTTTTAAAAAATTTGACCCCACATGCAAAATAAATGTCAAAAACCTTTTGACGTTTCGCCTGATAACTATGTAATAAAACATCAGATATGGTTACATTTTATGAATCGTTGTGCTCAGATGAACAAGTTGGTATGATTTTCGGATCAATTCAAGCAATTTTAGATCTTGTATAAGGTACCCATTTCAAATTACGCCTGCAGTCCTGGTAAGGAAAAATATGGGATAAATCGCATGTTTCAAAAGATTTTGTGTGCAATATAATATTTTTCAGTGAATAGCGCATGTGTTGTATGGATAGGGTGACAGGTAACATCATACCAAACATTTGCCTGGGAGTTGCCATTGTTGTATGCACGCGCATTCTGTTTTGTTTAAGACCTGTGCTTTTAAAACTCACACCAAAGCATTATAAAGGGCATATGAAGGCATAGTGGACAGTGCTGTGGTCATGCTGTTCCCTATGTATCGACAGTCCAGTCCCGTCGACCGTTGTTTTTGTTTATAAACATTACTGTCACCCGGTCTATATCAACAACCATTTGGAATATTTTATGAAATTAGACTAAGGTTTTTGTTTAAAAATCCAAATTACAACTCACAGAGTTGAAGGCATTTGGTTTATTTTTGTTCAGGGTTTCCGTACTGGAAGCAAGGGCTTAGGCAGCCAGCCGTGTAGGGAGTGTTTTACACACCCACTTTTGTAAATTCACAGTTTTTACACACCCAGTTTTTGTCCACATGGCCATACTTTGTACACAAATCCTTTAATTTACACACCCAGTTTTTTGAATTTATACACATTTACACACCCACATCTTCAAGTCCTGCCTAAGACCTTGACTGGAAGCCCAGAGATGTACCTTAATTCAATCCCACAATGTTAAGAGTATTTTGTAGTGCAATGATTATGGGCCAAATGTTTATTCATTGGCTTTGTTGTACGTTACGCTCATTTGCATTGCATTGTGGGACTGAATTTCAGTACAACTCTGTTTCTGGTGCAGAACCCCAGTGTGTATTGTAATGGGCCAATGATCAAGTTTTACACAAGGCCAAAAACAATATTTGTTGTGTTGCCTTCAAGTATCAACAATTTTGAGGTCAGTTAGTTTGTTTCTGTGTTTTCTTTTAATTGCTGACAAATATTACTGCCAGACCATTGCTGTTGTGGTTCATGTCAAGACATGGATTGGGCTATTCCAGATAATAATGACCCCCCTCCCCCTCTATACTGGACATCGGAATTCCAGACATTTTTCCCCACCAATGTTTCAATGGAATTCCATACCTTTTGGCACATGTTCTTGGAATTCCAGACTTGTTCATAATTTAGACCCCCCCCCCCCCCCCCCCCCCCATAGAGGACATCGGAATTCCAGACTTTGTTCCCACCAATTCCATACTTTTTTGAAAGTTTGATCTGGAATTCCATACTTTTTTTAAAGTTTGATCTGGAATTCCATACCTTTTTTTAAAGTTTGATCTGGAATTCCATACTTTTTTTAAAGTTTGATCTGGAATTCCATACTTTTTTGAAGTTTGATCTGGAATTCCATACACTTTTTTGAAGTTTTTCCATATACTTTTTATAGAGGGAGTCATGGAATTCTGGACTAAAAAAAAAAAAGTTACTCTATAGGGGGGGGGGGTTCATTATTATTATTATTATCATTATTATTATTATCTGGAATAGCCCAATGGGGATAGGGGTACTCGCATTCTAAAGTGGTATACATGTACTGTAAAGGCCAAGTTGTTGCTTTCTCGTATGAGAATGTCTGCTATCCAGTACCGTTCAGGGACAATTTTGAAAGTATTAAAGTATTATTGTGTGCTATGATTTTACGGTGCAATATTTATTCAAGCACTAATTCTCACTTTTGCGAACCAGTATGTCACACTCCACAGGGCAAACGCACTTCTACTCAAAAAGCAATAATAGTTTTAATTGCCTATATAATAAATACACTTATTTGGTCAAATATGAATAAAAATGTATTTAAATGTTGTTTACTTGTGCGTGTTTATAGGGTCGTTCTTAAGTGTGTCTCATAAGGATAGCAGTGGCGTGCGCAAAGGGGGCCTAGGCCCCCCCCCCCCCCCCCCCCCCAGTTTGGCCTATCAGTCGGGGAATGATCAGTCGGGGAAACTTACTGCCAGTCGGGGGCTGGGCCGTCGCTAGAGTGGTTTTTTGTGTAAGGAGGGGATGTAATCCAACCCGGGTAATCCAAATAGACAAATAGTCGGCAAATTTGTACATGTAGTCAACAAATCTCTTAGTGCCACTTTAATCCCCCATAGAGAATACACAGAAATCCCCTATAGAGAATACACAGACATTTTGCCAAATTGGGATAGCAAAATTAAGTTTCGACCTAAAACATATATTGAAACCTATTTTTTCAGCACATTGCATTTCTATAAGGTCTTCATAATGACAACATACTTCTGAAAATATCAGAGTGGTAGAAATATGCCTAATTTGCATAAACTTAACCCTTTGAACCCGATAGGATCGGAGAACGTCGTATAACTCGATAGGTTGAAAAATCGACCTGAGCGAACAGGTGACACATTGATCATATGACTGAGTGGTTATGTGACCTGAAAGTCATGTGATGTTCACCCGATGTGAAGCACCCGATGTGAAATACATTGTTTCGCAAGGTTTTCGTTGTGTTTTGATATCATTTAGCTGAAGAAAACAGTCAAAAATAGCGCGATATTGGATGAATATGCAACCCAATATGGCGCAGATGGTACTCAGGTAGAGATGGATGCATTGTTTTACGGTCATGATTGGCAATTTTGGCGATAAAAACGATCGTTTTTATGTTATAAATAGGTTACGTTATACGTGTGGTATAATGGCATACTGCCCTCTATCATAGATAATATAGGTGTACTATATTTAGCATTTTACCCCCGGAGAAGTCGGGGTGGGTGTACCGAACCCTTATAATAACTCCGGGTTCAAAGGGTTAAAATGGCCGCTTTTATTTGAGGATTTTGGCGGCCATTTTTGATTTATGCAAATTAAGATACACATATTAGGGCAGATATGTCTCTGTATGTCCTTTGAGATTTTATACATTCATGAAATGTATGCTGAAGCTATTTAAATTGCCATAACAACTATCTAAGATAAGAAATAAATCCAAAACAATGAAAATGCTCAAATTAGCGGCCATTATGCAAATTAGTCATATTGCTAACACTCTAATATTTTCAGACTTTTAGTATATCATTATACACTATGCAGTGGCGTAGCCAAAGGGGGCCCGCCCCCTCCCCCCAATATTTACGTCGTGTCGGTTGAGATTGGCACTGTCGGTTCATTTGACCAAAGGAATCATAGAATTATGATGGTCAAAAGTACACAGATTAATTTTTTCGCGCCACACGGGCATATGTCTTCCCAAAATGCAATATTCATTGGTACAAGCTTGTTTAGAGCCAAAATGTAGATCAATCCTGCAAAAAATAGGTGTAAAGTCAAGAATTTAGGTATCAAAATAGTATTTTGCCACACCAATTTGGCAAACTTTACCATGTATTCCCTAAAGGGGGATTAAGGGAAGTGTCAACCCTTTTTGGTGCCAAATTTATCAAGCACTGTAACTTTTAAACTATAAATGCGATGTACAGCGTGTCCCAAAAAACTGGGTTCAAAAGTTTGCGAGCTTATAACTAAAAAAGTAGGAAACATGGATAGTTTATATTTAGGGATATTAAATAAAATATACTTGACCTTAATTGGTTAAACTCTGTAATTAATCCAATATAAACTTTTTAAAATACAAAGATTTTAATAGAGCGTGGTCAAAACCCATTTGTCTCACTTTTCAAGGAACACCCCCGATGTGTTGCAATTGCTTATTGTTGTGACTTCATCGAAGTTTTGCCTTTGCATTCATTCCATTCATTCTTTACAAAGACTTGGGCAGTAAACAAAATTACCTTGGTCATATTGCAATGATACAAGTTCATTATTTACATAAACATTACAAAAAATCTTTGTTATATAGTCCCGAGTTATTGTTCTTTCAGAGAAAAAACCCATGAACTTCCACCTATATAAGGATTAAGAAAAATCAGCCCTCTTTGTACAACAAAACGTTGATTCAAAAAATGCTGATCTTACAAGATCAGCATTTTACGTCAGGCTGTGTCCCCCTGCAGTATGTGCGATACATAACGCGAACCCTATTTACAAAGAGGGCGTTTTAAGAAAAATTTCAATAAATAGCGATGGTATTGTTTTAATCTAGTTTTGCTGTGTTTTTGTGAGTAGAAACAACAATAATGGTAATTTAATGTAATGTTGATCTTGAATTCTGAAGTAAATTATTTATTTAAAAAAAAATGTCAACATCACTTTGGTGCCCCTTTAAGTATCTTTAGTTAGGGACCGTTCATTATTTATGGTGGAGGGCGGGTTGGGACAAATTCGAGACTCATATGTTAAAATTACCTAACCTCCCCTACAACTGAAACTGAAAATTACATGACCCCCCTGCTAACCAGTAGCTTTTTACACAACCACCCCCCCCCCCCCCCCCTCCCCTCCCCGAAAAAAATCAACTTGTCATATACTTAAGGGGCTGTCTTTCCCGTTGGAATTTTGTTCATGGATACGTTGGCAAATGTTGTTTGTGCGATCTTTTTATTGTGTGAAATTAGTAATGGCGAGCGTAGCGAGTTGGAATTTTTTCAATAATTTTATACATTTTGGGTGGTTTTGGGTGTCTTTATAACCCGAACAAGTTAGAACATTCTGAGCAGAAACGTATAATCCAGTGAAACGTTCTACTTTTGTGAGCATTGGTGCAAAGCAGAGATGAGGTGAAAAGCATGCAATAAATCACATTTTTAAATCATGAAATTGGATTTTGTAATATTTATACCCTGTGGCTCTTATGTCTCGACCGTTGATGATTATATAGATGTTTTTCCACCATATCGTCGATTTGCTGTCCAGAAGTCGTCTCATAGTAAAAGTTTTTGAAGTCGATAGGTTTTAAGAAAATATGCGCGAAGTGCAGGGAAAAAAATGGCATTTACACTCTAAAATAGCCTCTAAAATCACTCCAATCACCATCATCTTTATAGTTTAAACAAATTTACACAACCCCCCTGTTCAAGAATAAAAAGTTACATAACCCCCCCCCCCCCTATTTCAACATATGAAAGTTACATGACCCCTATAGTTTACCGCCCTCCACCATAAATAATGAACGGTCCCTTCGCAAAATCCGAAGGAATCCCAGGGAAATATTTTTATAATGGGAATCCCCGAATATTCAGTGATCACGCAATCACTCAGAGAATGTGACGTCATCGGGCTGATTGCAATGTATGCGCACAAAAGATCAGAGCTGCACAAAGATAATGAGGCCGACGTTGAGGGGACTGACGGAGATATAGTCTAGCGCTTTATCATACCAGACTATCATACATGAATTGTGTGTAAAGTTCATTGGGTTCATTCATTCACGCGACAATCCGATACGGCGACACATGATATGCCATACATTCGAGTCACACATCAGCTCACATCACTCACGTCCACACGTCCCCGCAGGAGTCTGCTGTTAGTCTCAATAGCTATAGGTACCGTAGTGCAATGTATCTTCGATGATGAATCATAGTAAAGCCACCATTTGGGTCTACTGTTTTCGATAGGTTCCACTCATTTTAATCCTACAAAATCAACCATGTCTTCACCAAGAAAACCCAGAAGAGGTCGTCTAGCAGTATGTCGCTTCTACAGCTCGACCCGTGGTGGTTGTTCAAAAGCTGATAAATGCAATTTCTTGCACATATGTCGGTAAGCTTATTTTATTAAAATAAAAAGCCATTTTACCTGCAACTTGCAACATGTGTGCAACGTATGTAGACTACATTGTTAAGTCACTGTCAAAATACTATGGACATTTTTCAAGCTATGCATGCATGCGCGACATTGACCAATCAGAATGCGTGGTCATTTTTAAATCGACCGGTACGCACTTCCGAGTTTACGCATGTACACATGCACACCCCGGGGGGAGTTCTGGAATTTTAAGAGTGTCAAGGGGTGTGTGAATGGGCAGTCTGAAAACAGGGGCTTACCGAACTGACACAACCTGAATTGGGGGTCTTAGGGGGGGTGGGGGTGTCTTATATGGAACTGATGCATGATGGCATTTTTGAAATGAGGGTCTTGGCGATGGTAGTAAAACGGACAGTAACTGTAAGATGATAGGCCTATGCTTAGAGAACGGGTCTAAAGGATTTCCGGGCTAATGAACAGGGATGACAACGCCCGAACGGGAACGATTGGATTGTATAGCTTGTGGAACGACTTATCAGTGAAAATGAGATGCTTTATGAGCAGCGACAGGCCATGAAAAGGGGTCCTTGGTCCCGGGGGGCGGGGGTACTCGCCTAAGACGGTATACGGGGGTGTGCCGCTCTATGGGTAGCTTTTTTGGCACAAAATTTATAAACAAGGGGTATGATTTTGTGCTGGAAATCCCTAATAATGGGGTAACTTTTTACAAATGGGTCTATTTTCGCGAAATTTTTGTCTATTTTCGCGAAATTTTGCCAACAATAGGTATATTTTCCTGATAATTTGCGGAAATTTTGTCTGAAATTAAGGGGTTTTGAATATCTGCAGCGGCACACCCCCGACCAAACCAAATCCGATGGCCAATATACGTGATGCATGCATACACATGAATTGTTGGAATAATATCCAGGCATATTATGTTGACGAATCCTTAATCCTAGCTCTCTGTGGTAGAGGCTATGGAATCATGTAAAGCAAATGAGGTGACATCGCCAGAGGGGGGCGATCGCCCCCCCCCCCCCCCCCCCCCAATATTGGCGTCGTGTAGGTTGAGATTGGCACTGTCGGTTCATTTGACGTACACATGACAATTTTTCGCACGCTACGCGCCTAACAGTCACCTAAATGCAATAATCGTTGGTACAAGCTTGTTTAGAGCCAAAATGTACCTCAATCGTGCCACAAATAGGTGTAAAGTCAAAAAAATGTGTACGCTACGCGCGCAAAAATTGACTCAAAACAATCTTTTTGGTTCATTTTCAGTTCTCGCCCCCCCCCCCAATATGAATAACCTGGCTACGCCACTGGACATCGCGGATATTCTGATGTTTTCCTTACCTCTTTTCTCTTCCCTCTCTTCTTCCCTTCTCTCGTCTTCCCTTCTCTTTGATTTTTTTAGCTCGATAGTTTGAGCTGGCCTTCCCGGTCAAAGCCATCTGGGCACTCGGTACCGTAACATAGCAAGTGTATGATGAAGCATGAATGATACTGATAGTTAAGCCAATTGCAAAGCAAGCCTCCAAATAAGCAGGTCTTCACTGCGCAAAGTTTAGAAAACACCAGGAGCCAAAACTTGGCAACCAGTGGGTAAAATACTCCTATGGGTGCTTGCTTATTTAGAGGCTTGAAGCCAAGCCACCATATTGGGTCTATCCTTAGGCTAGTTACGATACGAAACAAGCATAAACAGTCTGCGTCTTTTTTTGACTGTAACGAGAATAGGGCGATCCAAATTAAGCGCCCAGGGCGGTTAGCAAAGTCATTTTGGGTCATGAATAAAAAACAAAGATGGCGGCTCGCATCGGGGAGAGCGGGCGGCGGCGGCGGCGATCGAACCAGGCTTACTGGTACTGCTTTATTGAATGACGCTGTAGCGAAAAATGTTGTTGTACAGGGCGAGTCAAAAAAACTGCAATAGTAGAAAGAAGCCATCTTGTTTTAAAAACTAAGTTGAAGTTTGAATTTTTTTTAACGTTATAAGAATACCTTATTTGTAACTAAATTGGCGTTTGCTTTAGGTGAACCTTTTTACCTGTGCACCCATTTCACACGTTTGTCCACGAGATACCCAAAACATGCATCAGATCGCAAAATGTATCTCTCATTCAAATTTGGGGGTGGACGTTTATAAGGGCATGGTCGCTTAATAGGGATAATACGGTAAGTCATTCATTACATAAAGAACAGAAGATTCAGACTCTTGGAAACAAGCTGTTGCTGGATAATTTCTCTCAAATTAAGCAGATTTGTGGCTAAGATTGGTCACAAATTGAAATCATTTAATTCTTTTACAAAAATATTAAATTGTTTTTATGCTCAGCTCAACTAACTTTGACCAAGATCGTTGAAGGGATTAAAATGCTGATAAACCATTTTCGTTGTTTTTTTTGCCAGTGCCTTTATTGATGGCAGCTGTAGATCATCTCAGCAGTGTCGGTTCAACCACAACTTTACCTCGCCTCAAACGAGCCAAATTTTACAGAAGCATGACTTAGATCCTCAGGACGATGAAGACATAGAATATCTCCTAAATCTTCTCAAACCGAAACCAAAAATGAAAGATGGACTTGAAAGTGAGGAGGAGAGAGACTCGGGGGAAGAGGAGAAAGAGGATACTATCTCAAATGCATCTAGTACGAAGTAAGTACATTTTGAAAATTGTTGAAAATTTACCAAAATATCTATATTTTAAAACAACTCCGAACGACCGACCCTACCTGAGAGGGTATTAATTTTTTCACCGCTTGAGGTAAATCAATATAGGTTTTGTCGGAGGAAGATACCATCTCAAATGTTTCTAGTATAAAACGTAGGTCAACATTGGAGCGTGGGAGATAGAATCTCGCTGGGGGATGCAGGATTGTGCCAGTATTCACACATCAACATCAGCGTGCATGCATTGATTTGTCTAATTTCTCTCGAAGCGACACATACTGTTTATTAATACATAATATTTATTGACCTACGAGGGTCATTCAATAAGTTCTACCTCCTCCCTCATAATATCGCTAATATTAATGTCAACCTCATGACATTTGTCATGATTATAGCTCTGAATCATAGCTACAAATGTGTAGTAAATGATGATTGATATCTGTTTTCCTTTTTTTATGACGCGATCAAAGCCAGAGAGAGATTTTGGACAACGGACACAGAAAATTACCTTAAAAATATACACATGTTTTCGGGTGTTTTTTCATATTGTATGGTTAGATATAAGAGCATGATTTAAATACTGAAAATGGAAATAAATAAATGATATCTGAATATATTACAGTATTATCATGTATAGATAAGATTGTAAACAATATTAAATCTTGTAGGGTTGGAAATAGTGTACTATCAACTCAAATGTATTGCTATGCCTTTGGCATACCAGAATACTGCCTTCAGTCAAATTTTCGTTGTTACAACTTAAGCCACAATGATGCCTCGAATGTTAAATCTTTACCATAATAGTCACTTTATGAGTTTTACTTATGTGCAACCTTCAGAATAGTCAATCAGGTAGTCAATGATAGAAAATTATCGCTTTGACATACTTTAAATCCCTCCATTTAGTTCGATATATTGAAAATCGCTTAGTTATCATGAAAGTTAAATATGACTTTTACAGGGTTCTCTGGAGGGTAAACTGAATGGTTGTCCTGACCTGGATCTGGCTAATCAGAGGGCATATTTTTGCCAAAGCAATCTGTCAACTTTATTGTTAACAGTCTGTTAAAGAGATATCTGACATTTAGAACGGTTATAATTGACCGATAGGTATATTTGGCCTCTTGCAATAGGCCAATTGAAAAGCACTTCGGCGATATTTTGCTGTTTTTCCTCCGTTTCCGTCACACTAAATCGAAGTTTGGTTCTCACTGCATATCCGGAAAAGTACAACCAGTACTCAGATCAATTTACATTTGATTTGTAGCTGAGGTTCCAAGCTACACTCGTGTGATATTTGATAAGACTGGCTCATATAATAATAAAGTTATGAGGTAGGAGGTAGAACTTATTGAATGACCCTCGTATAATGGTTACATTCGGTTTTGACCCTAACCCCCCTGAATGCTAAAAATTGCCAATCCTAAGTCCCTCTCCAAGCACCTGTGCCGCCGGTTTTTCCAAGCCGAGCCTATATAGTGAGTGCAGTATACTGCGCGAACGATTAGCTGGTGGCTTAGTGGGTGGGATATGGGGCTTGAGACAGGAGGGTCCCTGGATTGAATCCCGTCAGGTTTCTGGCGATTTAGTTGGTATTTTTTCCTCGAAAATTGTGATCCCGGTCAAAAACCCTAAAACGGGGTTAGGGTTAATAGAAGGAGTCACAAAATCTTCAATATACCTTGTGACAGCTCTGAAAGATATGACAACCCTCTTTAATATGTTATTTTGTGTTTTTCCAACAGACCTAGCAAAAGGAATGCGAGGAACAGACGACGTCGACGCAAGAGAAAGCCAAGCACACCTAGTGAGGCAACGAACGACACTCCAAAACCGTCCAATGAAAATCAGCAGCGGGAATTGTGCGTTTACTATGTGAAGAATGGTCATTGTCGAAATGGCAAAGAGTGCCCTCAACTTCATGTATCCAGGCTACCGTTTCAATGGCAGGTTTACCGCAATAATAACTGGGGAAATCTGGACCAGAAGAGCAACAGAACTTTGGAGGCTTCATATTGTAATCCTAATGTCAGCAAAGCGACGATTAAAAAAGGGTAAGAATTCAAACAAGCAATAGAGTCACTCAATCGTTTTAACATCCCACGCTGCAGACAACATTCCAAAATTTCACAAAATTTCAATTTTTTGAATTTCCTTACCATATATGGAATCATCGTAAGAAATGCATTGAAATAATCACAAACATGCCTAGTATTGGTTCAGTAATCCATGGGATAGGTTGCCATACATGTGCAGACTTAACCTCTACCGATAGTCCTTGAAGTCAGAACTCTGTCTTTTTTGTAGGAAAGCTATATTTTAAAGAGTACTACTACCACATTTAAATATTTTAAGATTGTGCCGTGTGGGTTAAAATTAAAATTGCAGAAATGTGCTTTTTGTCTCGCCTGATGTAATCAGAAAGAGACTATGTTATCACTATTTCTGTCCGGCGTGCGCCGTGTGCCGTGTGCTAAGAAATACCTTTGTGGCGCGATATCTGGAGATCCGTAAGCCGGAAGGCCTATCGTGATGGGACTTGGTGGAGGGAAGGGGGGTGGTGCGTTCTGTTGCTGAATGATTTTTCAAGGTCATCGGGGGTCATACAAGGTCATCGGGGTCAAATATGCTTAAAACTTTTGAGACGCGTTGTGACGCGATATCTAGAGATCCGTAAGGCCTATCTTGATGAGACTTGATGTCAGGGAAGGGGGTGGGTGTTCTTTTGCTGATTAGATTTTCAAGGTCATTGGAGGTCATTCAAGGTCATCGGGGTCAAATAAGATCCGTAAGGCCGATCTTGATGGGATTTGGTGGAGGGAAGGGGGTGGTGTGTTCTTTTTGCTGATTAAATTTTCAAGGTCATCGGAGGTCATTCAAGGTCATCGGGGGTCAAATATGGGGTCAAATAGATCAGTAAGGCCTATCTTGATTGGATTTGGTGGAGGGAAGGGGGTGGTGTGTTCTTTTTGCTGATTAAATTTTCAAGGTCACCAGAGGTCATCAGGGTCTAATATGGGGTCAAATAGATCAGTAAGGCCTATATTGATGAGATTTGGTGGAGGGAAGGGGAGTGGTGTGTTCTTTTTGCTGAATAAATTTTCAAGGTCATCAGAGGTCATTCAAGGTCATCAGGGGTCAAATAAGATCCATAAGGCCTATCTTGATTGGATTTGGTGGAGGGAAGGGGGATGGTGTGTTCTTTTTGTTGATTAATTTTTTGGGGTCATCAGGGGTCAAATATGGGGTCAAATAGATCAGTAAGGCCTATCTTGATGGGATTTGGTGGAGGGAAGGGGGGTGTTGTGTTCTTTTTGTTGATTAATTTATCAGGGGTCAAATATGGGGTCAAATAGATCAGTAAGGCCTATCTTGATGGGATTAGGTGGACGGAAGAGGGATGGTGTGTTCTTTTTGTTGATTAATTTTTCGGGGTCATTGGGGGTCAAATATGGGGTCAAATAGATCAGTAAGGCCTATCTTGATGGGATTTGGTGGAGGGAAGGGGGTGGTGTGTTCTTTTTGTTGATTAATTTTTCGGGGTCATCGGGGGTCAAATATGGGGTCAAATAGATCAGTAAGGCCTATCTTGATGGGATTTGATGGACGGAAGAGGGATGGTGTGTTCTTTTTGTTGATTAATTTTTCGGGGTCATCGTGGGTCAAATAGATCAGTAAGGCCTATCTTGATGGGATTTGGTGGAGGGAAGGGGGGGTGGTGTGTTCTTTTTGTTGATTAATTTTTCGGGGTCATCGGGGGTCAAATATGGGGTCACATAGATCAGTAAGGCCTATCTTGATGGGATTTGGTGGAGGGAAGGGGGGTGGTGTGTTCTTTTTGTTGATTAATTTTCGGGGTCATCGGGGGTCAAATATGGGGTCAAATAGATCAGTAAGGCCTATCTTGATGGGATTTGGTGGAGGGAAGGGGGTGGTGTGTTCTTTTTCCTGATTAAATTTTCAAGGTCATCAAAGGTCATTCAAGGTCATCTGGGGTCAAATAAGATCCGTAAGGCCTATCTTGATGGGATTTGGTGGACGGAAGAGGGATGTTGTGTTCTTTTTGTTGATTAATTTTTCGGGGTCATCGGGGGTTAAATATGGGGTCAAAGAGATCAGTAAGGCCTATCTTGATGGGATTTGGTGGAGGGAAGGGGGGTGGTGTGTTCTTTTTCCTGATTAAATTTTCAAGGTCATCAAAGGTCACTCGAGGTCATCTGGGGTCAAATAAGATCCGTAAGGCCTATCTTGATGGGATTTAGTGGACGGAAGAGGGATGGTGTGTTCTTTTTGTTGATTAATTTTTCTGGGTCATCGTGGGTCAAATATGGGGTCAAATAGATCAGTAAGGCCTATCTTGATGGGATTTGGTGGAGGGAAGGGGAGTGGTGTGTTCTTTTTGCTGAATAAATTTTCACGGTCATCAGAGGTCATTCAAGGTCATCTGGGGTCAAATAAGATCCGTAATGCCTATCTTGATGGGATTTGGTGGACGGAAGAGGGATGGTGTGTTCTTTTTGTTGATTACTTTTTCGAGGTCATCAGAGGTCATCTGGGGTCAAATAAGATCCGTAAGGCCTATCTTGATGTGATTTGGTGGAGGGAAGGGGGTTGGTGTGTTCTTTTTGCTGATTAAATTTTCAAGGTCATCAGAGGTCATCTGGGGGTCAAATAAGATCCGTAAGGCCTATCTTGATGGGATTTGGTGGACGGAAGAGGGATGGTGTGTTCTTTTTGCTGATTAACTTTTTAAGGTCATCTGGGGTCAAATAAGATCTGTAAGGCCTATCTTGATGTGATTTGGTGTAGGGAAGGGGGTTGGTGTGTTCTTTTTGTTGATTACATTTTTCAAGGTATTACATCCCTTGCATTAACTACAATGCATACCTCTGTGACAGTGCTACATTGTATCATATGTTTCATCATCATTTCTTTCAAGTCACTTTTGATGAACAGGCGAGACGCGCCGTTCTAGAACCGCCTTGTTATTTGTTTATACCTAATACCTCTGAAATTCCCGAGATATCTTGACTTTGGCGATTGGCGGATTACCAAAAATGTTGGCGGATAACCAGATTTCATGACATTGGTAATCCGCCGGATAACCAGATTTTCCCCTTAATTTGGACGCTGCCAAGTTGGGCAGGTACAGCAGGTCACCCCCTCCTTGACCTCCCCCCCCCCCAGCCAGCAGGGAGGTCACTCTGTGTGTCAGATTTTGTTATACGCAAGAAAACAATGGAGCCTCAGTGACTACACTATTTGCTAGAAATAGCTTCGGAAAATGGTCTATTTGGGCATCTCAAAAACTGACAAACGTGTTAAAAATCATGTAGAATTTTAGAGGAGGGTCATTTAGCATCTGCAGAACGGTAAAATGTATAGTATTAAACACGTTTTGTGACCAAATTTATGTCGTAAAATGTTGGAAAATTCACGTTATGAAAATCTGTGGTCTTCGAAATTACAGGAATCCTAACTCATTCTAAACCTCACCAAATCATGAAATGGACCCTCGTCTACAAAAAAGTCCATGTACGTATTGCTCTATCTGCTTGGAGATAGCGAAGACCACGCAAACATCATAGCTTCATACAACGGAATGAAATCCACCATAGAGATACATAGCGAAAATCGTAGAGATTTGCACTGCAGTCCTCTGTGTAGGGAGTGTTGACAAAAGCAAGGTCATTTGGCTATTGTGTTTGTGCATGTTTGTGACGACTGACCTCGTTTAATAATCTTCATAGCTTTAATATAGGGCCTGGGTGACCTAACTATTGACTGCCCCCCCCCCCCCCCCATAAAAAAACCCAAAATGTTATCAAATAATTAAATAAGTCAAGGCCTCGCCATGCACAAAAATATTAGGTCGATGAGATGCCAACCATAAGCCTCCAAAGCTCAAATCCAGGAGCTGCGCTCGGCATTGGTCACAATTCACGCCCCTCTTGTAATAAAGTCCTGGATTCGCCCCTGCTACGGTAAGACCAATACAATTTTTTTCCTTGCAGTGGCCTAATCTATGATGTTAAATTTCCTACTACATGTATGAGACTGGTTTCTCAGAGTTGTACAGATGACTCTCAGGAGATACGACGACTCTCTACCATGACAAGTGTGAAGAATAGGAATAAGGAGATGGACTCTGTCTGCACACATTGGCATTGGTACTTCTTCTTGTATGAAATCTACTATATAGAATGTAATGTAAGTTATGTATGGCGGGGGGGGGGAGGAGACACTCTCCTGCCAGATGGCTAAATGCTAGTCTAAGCACCTCTGAAATGGACCTAGGCTAAATGGGTGTAAGTAAAGCTTAAACCATTTTGAATTGAAACCCATAAACGTTGTAATGCATACAACCCCAACCTTTAGAAAAATGTCATGAAATTTAAATCATGACCCTTTTCAGCACTTTTTTACTCGGATGCATAGCCGTCATTTAGATTTGACCCAATTCTTTGTGAATCATTTTTATCACAAGTCCCCAGAAATGGCAGTAATTTACCACATTTTAGCCTATAATTTCTAAATGGAACATTCCTGGTCCCTAAGATTTTACAGACATAACGAGAAAAATATGGGGATTCTTCTGATATCAAAATATCTTGATGTGAAAAAATAATCTTTTCCCCAAAAAATGTGATCATCACACACACCTTTAACTTGATCGTGGCTCCTGTACTGTAAAAGCTGAAATTTTCGCGGTGGTTTTCTTTTCGCGCTTTTCGCGCAAAACATTTTCCGCGAAAATTATAACACGCGAAAATATTGTTTTCAACATTCATGCAGTGCATCCAGAAGGTCGCCCGCGAAAAAAACAATTCGCGAAATGTCTATGATATCAAAATGCGCGAAAATATCTTTACGCAAAAATATTGGCTTTTACAGTATGTGATATACAGAGCGACAAAGTAATGTGGTGTAGAGTCGATTCCCGCAAGTATTGGTGTTTTTGAATCATTGTTTTGGGATGTCTTTTTGAAGAGAATGTGATTTTTGCCTTGTCAATCAATACACAATACCCCATAAAAACAACAGTTTGATAGGGCCACATTTCAGCCTCTAGCTGATTTATAGACCTTTATACTCACTATATAGTGGTATACGTATATGTGCCTCCCTTTTGGGGTGCCTTTTTGCCAAATTTGGTATATGAGGCTGATCGGTTTGTCACGGACGGACGTTTGTGCAAAACATGAGCGAAAAACAGTTTGTAAAAAGTAACTACTGACATTTATTCAACTTTTTATGTTTAATGTTGTAGAGAATCATCAACTTTATTGAAATACACAAAAAAAAATAAGGTGTGGTTTGTTACTAAAAATAGAACGACGGAAATGTTTGTGTCACGGACGGACTAGATAGAAATAGGGTTCTCTATCTTTAAGTGCTTCTTTTTATTTTCTATCTAGTCAACTCCATATTCCCCAATGCTTTCCAGGTCAAATAGTAAGTAAGATACATGGTTTGAATATCTGATACACAGCATTTGAAAATATTTCTTATTTTTTACAGGGGTGGGGTAACAAACTTTGTCACGGACGGACATTTTAGAGCGTCACGGACGGACACAAATGTTAACTACATAAAAAACTTTGAAATTGCCACTCATTTACACTTTAGTATGAAAAAATGGTATCAAATACTTACAAAAATAGTAAGAAAAATGTTAAGTCATGAATTTTCAGTCTTAGTAATAAAATGCAGTCAAGATATTAGTCTTTTTCCAACACTACGGACAAGATAGAAATAGGGTTCTCTGGACCTTTAGTACTTCTTTTTAATTTCTATTTAAACAATTCTATATTCCTCAAGCTTTCCAGGTCAAATAATAAGTGAGATACATGGTTTGATACACAGCATTTGAAAACAGATTTATTTTTTACAGGAGAAGGGTAGAACTGTGTCACAAATGGAAATTTGTAAGCGTCACAGACGGACACAGATGTTGAAGAACTTTGAAATTGCCACTTATTTACATGACAAAATGGTATCAAATACTTTTGTTTGTCATCCTTTTTCAGTCTTAGTAATTAATAAGGATCTCAAGATACCAAAACCAAAGGTTCACATTGGTGTGAAAAAATTACTTTTTGTTATTAATATTAAAATGTACCTCACAATATTGGACAACATCTTGGCTAACTGAAATTGCATTCGAAAAAAAGAAGAAAAAATGCGGAAAAGTTTTCGGAACAGTCCATTATTGCCCAAGGGGTAGAAACAAGATACGTCATGGACGGACATTCTTAGTAGAAGTTGACCTTGCCATATTGTATGTTAATTAATGAAACATTTTCAAATTTTTTTAATTAAAAATTGATAGATGGCACATTTATCCATTAAATAAGAAATACATTTTAGAAAAAAAGTTCTGGGAAGTAATTACCCTGCCCTTGTGATAACTTTTTGATGCAGAGCTGTCCGTCCGTGACGCAAAAAAAGTTTTAACGTTTTACAACTTTTTTCAAGGAAAGAGAGAAAAAATAAAAACATAGTGAGCTATCTCCTCTATATACCCCCTTTCTCATGTAGAAATGAAACTTAACAATGGCGTCAATAAATAAGTTAAATCAGTTATTAAAAGTTGTCAGGGACGGACACAAATTTTGTCACGGACGGACATTATTTTCAGTTCTGAGTACAAATGCCAAACTGAATCCTGCCCCTCTTACCATAAATGGCAAGAGATAGACCTGCTGCATCATATAAATATACTGTATGCTGTGATACAACTTTGTAAAACAATTTTGACCCTTCGTTGATAAATTTTGTTTGATTAATTGTGTAAAAGACTGTATGCTGTGATACAACTTTTTAAAACAATTTTGACCCTTCTTTGATAAGTTTTTGTTCGATTAATTGTGTAATTAAAGGTTAGTGATAATGGATAAATGTAGGCATCCAACCGTGTTTTGAGTTTTTCAAAGTTTCATGAAGAAAAATCCTGCAACTTTTGATAGTGCAAAGCTTAAAATTAAATTTGTGCTAACATCTCCAATGATACTTTCTGATTTCAATGCTGTTACTTGCTTTTATTTTACATACACTTATTATATGGGGCAATTTTAAACAGTGTCTTTTAACTGATCTTATGCTACACCTTTTATTTGCAAGCATTATTTCAGCATGTACAGGCAGTAAGGTTAACAAGCGCAAGCTATAGGCCTTCTACAGATTCACCAAAGAAGATCTGCTGAGGGTTCACAAATTCGCAAATAAGCAAATGACTTCATTTGACTTCAAGTAATTTTACAGTGCACCTGGTGAGCATCATAACATGTGCTCACTGCTGTAGCAAACCTACTCATTTGCATAAAGGGCATACCTGTATGGACTAGTTCATTTAATAATAAGAGGGGTGGTATTCAGCTTTGCTTGTGTGCTCAGAACTGAACAGTAGCTAACAGTGTCCGTCCGTGACAAAATTTGTGTCCGTCCGTGACAACTTTTAATTAAAGATTTAACTAATTTATGCCTGCCCTAATTAATTAATACTCCTGCATGGGAAAGAATACATATAAGGGAGATACTTCACTATGTTTTTATTTTTTTACTTTGTCCTTGAAATTAGTTAAAAAACTTTTAAACTTTTTTTGTGTCACGGACGGACAGCAAAACATCAAAATGTTAACGCAAGTCTAGCGATATAACTTCCCCAGAACTTTTTTCCCAAATATTTATCTTATTTGATGGAAAAGTGTGTCAGCTATCAACATTACATCAACAAACTCTGAAAATGTTACATTAACATAAAAATATAGCATGATGAACTTAAGCTAAAATGTCCGTCCGTGACGCATCTTGTTTTCACCCCTTGGACAATAATGGACTGTTCCGCAAACGAACCGCATTTTAATCTTTTTTAAATGCAGTTTCAGATAGCCTAGATATTGTCTAACATTGTGAGGTACCTATCAATATCAAAATCAGAAATTTATTTTTTCATAACCATGTTAACCTTTAACCGATCAGCCTCATATCGAAGGGTGGTAATCAGAAAGGTTTTGGTATAATAATGCGCCCTTCATTCTTTGATGGTATAGGGTGTACTTTGTCAGATAGGTTTATTGACCGCCCCCTAAAAAAGCCTGACATATTCAATAACTGCTGGATTTCCGATATCTGAAGTTCAAATGTTTAAAATACACTTTTGAGAACTCAATTTTATGCAGGTATTTTGAAAGTCGGAAATTCAAAGTCTGGGAGGCACATCCATGTATGATTTTGGTAGAAGAACCCATTTCAGTGATGATATACGTGACGTGGTCAAGCGAAATAAGTTGCATGTCGGCAGTTTTCAAATTTGATATTTGTTCATCATTTAAAAAAGCAAATGGATATTGATACAGTATGGACCAAATTCCACTAAAATTGAATTTCTAGTTTTTATGTTACACAAAATTTACGAACTGAGAAAACAAAGAAAGAACATATTCCTGACATTCTACTCATTCCGGTTGATCGCGTCACATATTCACTCGTTCACCACTTATACGAAAAATGGGCAACCATGTTTTTCAATTTTCAATCAATTTTTAAATATTCACAAATTTTCAAAGCTATTAATAATAAGGAATTAATGTTATTAAAGATATTTAAAAATAAATTAAAATATCTTTAAAAATATCCAAATTTTTCAAAAAAGTTTTAAAAACAAATTATTTAATAAAAAAAGGTTGGTTGGGTCTGTCACCTCTATCATATATTGTTTGTTTTTGATATCAATCTACAGAAGTTCAAGTTTCCTGATAGAACGATTGCCGTAAATAGTGATATCTTAGAGAGAGAATACCATGCATTCAAGGATCAGGAAGATGCACCCAATCCATATGGATTCTTTCCAACAGTTGCAATTGATCACATTAGTGTCACTTTAGGAAGAACAACAACGCCCCTTTTACGAAGACCAAAACTTTACACAGAGGAAGAAAAGAAATCAGGACCTGTGAAAGAGTCTAGTGCTTCAGTTGGAACCGATCGTAAATTGACCGATCCGGATGCTGCAGCAAAACAGGTTGAGAAACCAAGGAAATTGTCAACAAAGTTGTCTTCCCTTGCTGTTCCTAAAGAGGCTACCCAGCAACTATCTGCTGAACCCACCGAGAAGAAAAGCCTTGGGGCCTCCACAAGTGCTTCCTCCCCTCTTCAGGCTCGTGAAATCTGTCCAGTTATGTTGCTCAACAAGAAGTGTAAAAAAGGCGAAAAGTGTAGTAAATTTCATGCGGAGCGTCCTTATCAGTGGCAGTATGTGGATTTTGATTCGGACTACTCATGGACAAACTTTCCACAGGATGATAATACAAGTTTAGAAGAAAATTTCTGCAAGCCAACCACTGATGTTTTGACATATGAATTGAGGTAGCTATACGAAATACCAGTGTCAACACCAAATTGGCGAGCCTCCTTACAGCAGCTAATGAATACAGCCCTTGGGGCCAGTCAGGTATATTGTTGTAATTATCCGTACAAAAATGTGGATTAAGGGTGCTTTTTTTAGCACAACACGTGTCCGCGCTAAAAGGGTTGCTTGGGCTGATAGTCATGTGTCATCATTGTAAAAATAGCCCAAAATGGTAAGGCCTGGATCAAAATTTACTATAAAAACTGTATGACACAATTACATCATACGTTCATTTCATTCTAAACTCCATCTTGAGGAACTGAATCTTGTGCTATGAGTATGATTCGTTAAGCTATAATCCTTGTTAAGGGTCACTTTTTCCTTCTTTGAGAATCAGCGTTAAGGGTGGTTTTTGAGAGTGGATTCACACGGATGGTTACAACTGTTATACATGAGTGCCCCCCCCCCCCCCCCCACCCAGAACACAGAAATGTGTGTACCCGCACATGAATGCAAAATAAGTGAACCATGCATGAAATGTGCGACGCGTGCATATGGCCAAAATCGGGCGCATTCACTTGGATTATACTTTTGACCATGGACAGATAAAAAACACATATTTGATTGCTAATTTGAAACTGATTGAACTATTGTAGCTCATTTTTTGGGGGGAAGAGGGACTCTAGAGCAGGCCTTCTCAATTAGATTTTGTGAAGCACCACTTTTGAGATGTTAGTGATCTAGAAGCGCCACTATCCCCCGCGAGCGTAGTGAATAACAGGTGGGGTCCAGGGGCCCTGGTGGGGGTCCAGGGGGCGAAGCTCCCTGGAAGCTCATGGGTTTACCCCCTTTTAAGAGGCTAAGGAGAGCTATATTTGCATGCAATATGGTACAAGAATTAAAGAGATGTTGATGGTAAAATGTACAAAAATTGGTAGCAAATGTAGTGATAAGCAATAGGCCTACTACTAATAATCATGACTTACCCCACTGCAGTTAGTGGCTGAAGTGGCTCTTCATGCTTCTTGCGAAAAAACCTCGAATATCGCGAAATATAACCCAAAATTTATTGTTTTGTTTGTTCATGCGTCCTTCCGCGCGCCACTTGGACTGATGCAATGCGCCACAAGTGGCGCGCGCGCCACCATTTGAGAAGGCCTGCTCTAGAGGGAGATGTGCTCTGTGGATATAGTCATATGGATGAACAGTCTGTGTGGAATTCTGCGAGAGACTACACTTTTTTGCCATGTTTTTTTCTCCAGTCCCTTTGGGCCATATAGAGGGCCATAGAGGGTCAGAGGTTACATTTTGAGCACTTATTGGGTATATATATCATTCAACAACTCCCCATACCATAAGTACAGTAGCAAAGCATTCATTGTTAACTTGAGATAAACTATGGGCAATTAGCACAGTGATCAAATCCGCACCATACGCAGATATTAGGCCGTATTCATAAAAATAAGTAATTACTAACTAGAAATGCTATAAGTAAAAGCAACAGCTAGGTAAGTAAAAGGTCTAGTCTAAGCAATTGCTAAAAATGTTATTCATAACCATTTGCTAAATGATTACAGGTGTTACTTGCCACAGCTAGTAAGTTCTCAAGTAGTTGCTATTGTACTACAGTACCATCCACAAAAGGGGGTGGCAAAATGGTTCACTATTAGAGACATTTTGTAGTCTTGCTCATCCTTAGCTAATATAAGTTACTCATTAGTATCTCTTATTTCGCCAACGGACGTGTGGTACCCTGGATCTGACAAATATGCCAAAGTCGTCTCCATTTGTGCCACTGGTGTCAAACGCCCACCACGAGTCTCGGTATTTGGTGCATGGTATGAAGGTGTCTGCAAGCCATTCCACATTTTGTTTTTCAAACCTAAATAAAGTTCTGTAAGTGGTAGGGTTGACTTCATCACAATTAAGCCTGATGTTATACATGTACACCTTAGGTTGTGGTCTTCGAGGTAAAAACATGGCAGAAGATGTGATATGTCTGTACTGGCTAAACAGCAAGCCACAAATGAGGTGCTTGTACAATCACTAGTAAATGCTAGTCAAAGGTCATTTTTATGAATACAAATTGAAGTAGGTGCTAATTTCTCTGGCATTTTCTTATAAGTAAAAAGCAATTACTAATGCTTAAAATTTGCAGCTTTTACTTCAAAGTCATTGCTTATTTCTATGAATAAACATTTAAGTAAAAGGTTAGTAAAAGGGGGTTGTTACTTTAGTAAAAGCAATTACTTATTTTTATGAATACGGCCTAATGTGTTTACACGGACGCAACCGCAGGTGTGTGTTGTTTTGGACTGATTGTGCACACAATCTTTACGTAGACCTTTGAAGTTTAAAGGAACTTGACTATTATTTCAATTTGATCATTTTAATGTCAAGGTTTTTGAAAATAGTTTGAGTGAAATTGTCAAAAATGAAATACAATTAAATTATGTTCTTATTTGCATAGTCTATAAGAAGTGGCGTTCAAATCCTTGGTCGTTGCATGAAAGGGATGAAATCCTATTACACGTATGTGCATCACCAATCTACAACTTGCATTTAACATATCTGTGTGGTGCATGTTTATTTCACTTGGGTGTTGCAGATTGGTGATGCACATACGCTACAGGGTGTATCAGAATAAACTATATCGAGGCAATATGATTTATTACGGTATGAATTCGATCGATATTGTTCAAACTGTTTTCACATATATCTTGCGCAAACGCCCAGCTTTCATAAGAGTTATAGATTTTGAAAATCGGACATTTCTGATGGAAAATACAGACTTTCTGGTAAAGAAGGTAGATTTCAATTTTGGTCGAAATGATCAATTTAAAATATAAAAGTAGTTGACATAAAATACGCATAAGAAGAAACCATGCGTTAATCAGAATTGCCGATGACTTTTCAAGGTCTGTGAATTCTTTGAGCTAACAAATTGAAAACATGTTTTTCATCGATTTTCGATAAAGTCTTGCCACATGAGAACAAAAAGAGATATCTCAATGAAATTAACACATAATGTAGGAAACATGTTCGCCTTTATATTGCAGGTATTTAAATTTAAAACAAATAATCATTTTGTATTTTTATTTATTTTAGAAACACGGTTTAGTTCACTCTGTTACACCCTGTATAATCAAGCAAATAATTGTAATAAATATAAGAGGACCTGACGTTTCGATTCTAACAGAATCTTTATCGAAGGTGCTAATAAAAGCAAATAATTGTTGATTATTTCAAATCATTCCCTCCTGTGTGCAACATCTGCGTGACAATAACGTGTTGCGCACCTGTTGTTTTTGAAATGCTTTGGATGAACATGAGCGCCCAGATCACGACGCTCTGATTGACAATCGTTTGTTTTGATTATAAAGACAGCAAAAAAAGTAACTCGGCTGTTGTAAAAGCACCTATATTTTTGAAATTGTTACTCATATTCTAAAAATGAAAATACCAGGAGACGGACAATTAAATTACGGTGATTTTGACACCTTGTTTGTTAAAATCGATCGAGTATTGTTGTCGCGGTATGTGCTTACAGATGAAAAGTGCCCATTTCCATTGTTGCAGTAACTCCTATTGATCTCTCTGATTCAGCGTGAAGATAGTAGCGGGAATTTTGATAGTTTGCCCATATAGCGATGACCTGTCCTGTCTGTCTTCTCGGACCTGAGCATTTGGAGTTTTAAATTCATCCTTTTTAATTGTAAAGAAGTATGCCTGTCATCCCCATTACATTTGTCCCGGATTATGCTAATCAAGTTTACAGCTCACCAACAAGAACAGCTAATCAAAATTCCCGCTATTATCTTCACGCTGAATCAGAGAGTTCAATAGGAGTTACTGCAACAATGGAAATGGGCACTTTTCATCTGTAAGCACATACCGCGACAACAATACTTGATCGATTTTAACAAACAAGGTGTCAAAATCCCCGTAATTAAATTTTCCGTCTCCTGGTATTTGCTTTTTTCATATGAGTAACAATTTTAAAATTATAGGTGCTTTTACAACAGCCGAGTTACTTTTTTTGCTGTCTTTAGCTGACACATGAGTTAATCCCTAAATATTAATCTTGCACCTTACAGTGATAGAGATTACCACCATGGACATTGTTTGGAGGATTTAATAGTTTCAGGAATTTGCATCGGAAATGACATCTTCCGACGTCTCAGTACTATGTCAACGGTACAATGTCGATCTGCCAGGTTAGAACCGTTCTGTATTGATTGGCTGTGGTATTGGCAAGATGTGAATGGTGCATGGATACAGTATGCTCAGAAGGTAATTTATACAGGGTGTCCCAGAATTATTTATACTGGATTTGATAAAATTAAAAACCAACAGTGTATCGATCTCAATCTAATATTTCAAGCCAAACCAAGACTGCAATCAAGTTTCTGTTTAGTCAATGTATCATAGCAGTCTATATTTCCCACCCAATGAAGATTAGAAAGGTGACTGCTTTATGCAGGGTTTTCTTGTTTTTGACTTGTAACTTGTATCCAGTGGATACTTTCTCGCTCCACAATACAAAGGTTGTAGGTTCAACGTGTTGTGTCCTTGGTTAGGCAACAAACAAAAAAAGTTGACTTAGGGCCAGAGTCTGGGTCGGATGGTCTGATTTTTATTTTTTCATTTTTTTTTTTTTTTAAGCAAGCAGATACTACTCAAAAACACGTTTTCATCTTTCTTTACTGTTATGTGCTTCTTTCAATTTTTTCTTCTTTTTTTTAACTTTGAAACAACAACAAAAATAGCGACCCTCAATTTCCGAAAATGTGGGTCGGTCGGAAAGGGCAAGTTAACTTCTTTTTTTTTTTGGCCTTAAGGCACTTTACCAGACTCCCCTGCCGACCTGCTGGCCGAATGGTTCGATGTTTGATCGGACTAATTTGCATCTCTCCCCGGAGATGCGGGCATTCCAAAACTGAAGTATTTCTAATATTTCAGAGACTAGAAACACGGGTCTCCCAGTGTGACGTCACCCCACGTCACGCGCCAGCCCGTCACCCTTATTTCGCTTGGACACCTCGCAAGTTGTGTTTTTCGCGGAGCTCCCTGTTCTGGATTGTTACTGGATCCTCGAGTTGAGAATATTGACACTGGCGTGCATAATTCGTGTGGGTGGTTTTTCTGGATTTTCTACGCTAAAATCGGACCTTTATAAGTGCCAAAATTCAATCAAAAAACTGAACGTAAAATTCAAAAATTTTCCGAGGAGTCACCATTTTACTTGTGACGTATGCAATATGGCGGCTCTTTGTTTTTGTTTATAAAATTTTCCGCAAGTCCGGATACGCTTTGGATCTTTATTGAATTCGTATTGGAATCGCTGGGATTATTATATTTGATGGACAATATCGTTTATGGATCTTGGTGATGTATCTTTATATAAATCGATGTAGTCTGTGTAATGTAGTTATTAACGTGTATACCCTATATTATGTATCCTTACAGCTTTTGACGTAGAAAGCCCTCAGTGACATATATAGTCCCGATTCACGGATAATCCCCATCAGTGGTTGATAACCTGTGTTTCTTATACGCGTTTGACTGAGTTTATATCTTTATTCAGATTAATAGATCGATTACTAAATTCGTCTTACTACATTACACTATCAGCCAGCAGCTTGTACTTTTCGCCGCTAGCGCTTGGTTAATCCTACCTATCTGTGTTATATCTTATACTACCTCTGCGTACCATAGTCATGTCGCACCAGTGTATTGAGTGCCCTGTTCTTATCCCCAAATGGGATTTGCATAAGTTATGTCTAGCCCACCGATCATGCTCACGCTCTGATCAGTGTGCATCCTTTTGTGTGGGCCTGTCTTCTGTCCATTTCGATGCACTAGAGAAGGGATTCACAAAGGGATTGCGCACTCGCAGTATTAATGTTAACGTTGTAGGTAGAAAGCCTGTCGGTTCGTCCGACGGCCACCCTCTCACGGGGGCGGGGAACTCTGTAACCGGAGTGCCCGAGGCTGTTTCAGCTACCGGACAGGCTTGGCCTGTTCGGCAAGTAGAAATGGTCGGCGTGAGCGGTGGAAAGGTGGGACTGTTCCCCGTTGAGTACACTGCTCCACCAGGCGAGCTAGGCGAAAGCTCGGGGGTTATGTCTACCCCTGAGTTAGTACCTTTCACGCCGGGTGCTAGTAGCAGCGGTCGTAGAGAATCGGCGCCCGCAGCTACGGTGCTTTTGCCTGCCAGTGAAAGTATGGGGTTCGTCCCCGCACCAGTAACTGGCTCGCTGGCGGTGGGAGTTGCCCTAGCTACCTCGGGTAGCCTTGGTACTTCCACCACCCAGTCGGTGGTAACTACACGATAGCGGGCGGCCCTGAGCCAGCTATTGTATGTTCTGCCAGTAGACCTCCCACAGCGTTTTTCGCAGGTCGAGGTCTACCGCCGCCCCTCGGTTTCCCTGATGGCTTAAGACTAGTCACAGGTGATAACCAGGGATCGATTAGCCATAATCGCCCTATTCAGGCTTGATTGAGTGTTCGTCCACGCCGAATGATGGTATTATGTCAAGCGGCTTTGCCAGTCATTATCCCGGTCACGGTGATCGAGGATTAGGACAAGGTTATCCCACTATGAGTACCCATTCCAACCGCTTCGGTGGCTGCGGATAATACTCATGCGTTCTTCTCTAACGCTCCCATGCAGCAACAGGCTTTGTTGCAGCAAGGGGGGGGGGGGGGGGGGGGTGGTGAGTGGATACGCCACAGCGGCAGGCTATATGCCAAGTGCAGGGCCTTGGGCCCCGTACCAAGCATATCAGCCCTGGGCGCAAGCACCGGCATGGCAAGGGGCATACAACCCTTTGCTTACGCAGGCTGCTAGCCCTCCCGCTTACCCGTACGGTGTAGGAGGTTGGCAGTACGGACAGCCGAGTATGGTTCACCCGTGGCAGTCTGAACAGCCAGCCGGCGTGCAGCTCACCTCTCAGGTGCAGAGCACGCGGCCTCCTCAAGTTCCGTCAGTAATTGGTGCTGGGTATCCCACGGCGAACACGGTTCGCCCAGATCTCGGTGGGAGTGCCCCCTCTTCATCAGTACTCGTCCAAGCCCCCATACCGGTTGTTTCCGGCGTGGTGGACATGGGTCTGTGTACTGATGATGCCCGTTCGGGGAGTGATGATGAATCCGGTTCGGATTCGTCTGACTTCGCGGACGAGGGAAAGGGGTCGGGAGAGGATGACGAGTCGGATTCTGACGAGTCTGCGCCTCTTCCCCCGCTACCAGCTGAGGAAAGAGCGAATGGCTTTCCGCTTGACACGCACTCGATCTTGTCCCGTGTGGCACAAGACTTAGGCATTGCCTACGAGTCGCGTCGTCCTGCGACTGCACCTAGCGTGTTTAGCGCTATGTGCCCATTGCCCTCAGACTCAGCTGAGCCAGCACTGACACTCCCTGCAGACCTGGCGTCTGTCTGGGAGGTGGCGAAGTCTCCTCCGTCTAAGAAAGCCTTCAAAAAGGGCTGTCTGGTGACGGACGATGATTTCAATCAGTACCTCAAGGTGCCTACTATGGACCCGGAGATACAGAAACGCCTTCCGGTTGAGGGAAAGGCTGATCATGGAACGTACTCCCCGTACTGGGAGGAGTGTCTGAAATCCGTTGACAGTCGCCTGCGAGCGGCTATCCGGCTTTCGGCGTTCAGTTCCACGGTAGCGGAGCACCTTACGAGATTAACTGCTGCGGGATCAGGCTCGGCGTCGGAGATTGCATGTGAGGCGTACTTGTTGTCAGATCTCTCACACAAGTTCCTGCAATCAACGATGTCTGCAGCTCACCGCCTTACATCCCTACGTCAGTCGAACGCACTCTCCCTCCTGAGTTCGACCTATGGGCAGAAGTTCGCTGACTCGCTCAATAAGGTCGAACTCTCCACTCAGGGATTTTTCTTTGGTAACCGTTTCTGCGAACTGGTAGAACAGCGAGCGAGAGAGGTAGTCGATGAGAAGTCATTAGTGGATATGGAGGCGGCGTTGAAGTCCCAGAAGAGGAAGAGGAAGTCGAAGAAATCCAGCAAACGGAAATCTTCGGCGAAGCCTTCCACTTCGGGTTCTTCAGGTGCGGTGCCTTCGGTAGCCATACCCTCAACCGCTACGGCTCCTTCCTCTGGGAAGAGACGCTGTGGTGGTCGGGGGAAGTCTTCAAAGCCAGCGTCCAAGGGCAGTAAACGCCCGAAGACCTCTGGTACGAAGCCTTCCTCCTGCCTGAGGGTGCGGCGCCTGCCATCCATCCGTCCGGGGAGCTCTTAGCTCCTCTGCAGACGGTGGTGTCACCGGTGGACTTGTATCCACCGGTGGGCGGGCGCTTGCTGCAGTTCAGCACGGAATGGCACACCATTTCGCCGACCAACTGGCTACTGAAGACGGTCACACGGGGTTACAAGATCGAGTTTACTCTCACCCCGCCACCACACTCGCGTCGCAGGCAAACACATTTGCCTGCCGACAGAGTACTTCGAACACTCCTTGTGAACGAAGTAGCGTCCCTGAGGGACAAGAGGGCTATTGTCCCAGTCTTCCCCCCGTTTCACGGGGGTTATTGGTCTACGTTTTTCCTAGCACCAAAGAAGACTGGCGACTGGAGACCGATTCTCAACCTGAAACCGCTGAATTGTTTTATCAAACCTCAGCGTTTCAGGATGGAAACATTGGCCTCCATCCTCCGCTGCCCGATCAAAGATCGTTGGGCAGCTTCCTTGGACCTCAAGGATGCCTACCTTCACGTTCCGATTGCCCCCGAAGACCAGAAATGGCTGCGTTTCAAGTACAGGACCAGGCGTACATGTTCACATGTCTGCCCATCGGCCCCTCCACTGCACCCAGGGTGTTTACCCGGGTAGTGAGAGAGGTGGGAGCCTACTTGAGACGCCGGGGCGTCAACATATGTCAGTATCTGGACGACTGGCTAGTGTATGCGAAGTCTCAAGAAGAGACAGCGCACCACATACAGCTAGTCATCCAGGTGATTACGCGACTGGGCTTTGTAGTGAACTACAATAAGTCCAATCTCGTTCCGACTCAGTTTCCGATATACCTCGGGGCACGGCTAGACCTATCAAAGGGTCGGGCTATGCCTTCCCTGGCTCGAGTAAACAACATGGCTGCTTGCGCTCGCATCCTAGCGGAAGCGAGTGTAGCGCCGGCGGTAGCATGGCTCAAAGTTTTGGGCCTTATGGCCAGCATGGTAGATCTGATCCCGCTTTGTCGGTTCCATATGAGGGTAATTCAGATTCACCTGCTGGCGCACTACAAGCCAAGTGTTCACTCAGTGTCCAGGATGGTTCCTATCTCAGACCTGATCAAGGAGGAACTCCACTGGTGGTACCAACCTGACAGTGGGGATGGTTTTTCCATCCCCGCCGACGAGTCGTGTCATCACGACAGACGCGTCCTTATCGGGATGGGGAGGGCACTGGCTCGACAACAGGGCCTTTGGCCTGTGGTCGAGCATAGAGGCTCAGGTACACATCAACCTGCTCGAACTTTGGGCGGTGGAGAAGACTCTCCTATAGTTCGAATCCGATCTACAGGGACACAGTGTCCTTGTCCAGACGGACAACTCGACAGTGGTAGCTAACCTGAACAGGGAGGGCGGGACAAGATCTCCCACCCTCTGTTGCCACACCATGAGACTGATCACGTGGTGTCGAGCTCACCAGATCTCACTGAGGGCGATTCACATCGCGGGTGTCACGAACATCCTTGCAGACGATCTTTCCAGGGGACGAACGTCTGGCCCTACGGAAATATCGCTAGCACCTCAGATAGCACAGACAATCTTTGTACGATTTTGTCACCCAGCGATCGACCTGTTTGCTTCGTACCAGAACAAACAGCTACCGGTGTATTGCTCTCGGACTCGCGACCCGAGGGCGTACGCTGCAGACGCTCTGTCAGTGGATTGGAAGGGACTGACGGCTTATGCCTTCCCTCCAATCTCGCTGCTTCCAAAAGTGGTAGAAAAGGTGGCAAGAGACGACTGTTACGTCCTGCTCATAGCCCCTTTCTGGCCGAAACACGTGTGGTTTCGACCGATGGTAGATCTTCTTGTGGGTCGCCCCATGTTGCTACCTCCACTTCAGGACTTGCTCAGGCAGGGAGTTCACGGAGACTTCCTACCGAACGAGCACCTACGATTAACTGTTTGGCCATTATCCGGCAACGATGCCAGGAGAAAGGCTTTTCTCAAAGGTCTGCAGGCTTGGTCGCCTCAGGTCGACGCCAATCCACGCTCAAGACTTACTCTAAGCGTTTGGCTCCCTACTATGAGTGGTGTACTGAGAGAGATATCTCTCCCACTCAAGCAGATGTAAATAGCGTGTCGCTATTTTTAACAGAGAAGTTTGATTCCGGACTCAAGGCAGCTACTGTCAGGAATTATAAGTCCGCAATCATGTCAGTCCACGTAGGTTTTGAGGACGGATCCACTGTCAATGACGGCGGTGAGATCGGTCTTCTACTAAAGGGGATGCTCAACGAGAGACCACCAGTCAGGAAGATCGTACCTGCCTGGGAACTTAACACTGTTCTCGAGTATATTAAAGGTCCGCCTTATGAGCCTATGGCGAAAGCGACCCTTAAATATAGAACTCTAAAAACTGATATTCTCGTGGCCCTTGCCTCTGCGCAAAGGTCTTCTGAACTTCATGCATTGTCATATTCTTCAATGTCTCTTTCACGCGCGGGTGTGTCACTTTCTTTCGTTCCAGGTTTTCTGGCTAAGAATGAAACTAATTCACACTCGTACTCCACCCTTTACCTTCCCTCTCTCAGTTCGGGTTCCTCCGTACACGATGATAGGTTATGGTGCCCCGTTCGCTGTCTGTCTGAGGTATTACTCAGATAGGACTTCGGAGTGCGAGGTAAAAACAATGATCAACTAATTTTGACGCACTCCGAGCCACATAAGCCCGCGGCGAAAAGTACAATAGCTCGTTGGCTGGTTCAGGTAGTCAAAGACTCCAATGCAATTATCAATGATGAGCGTGTTACAGCACACTCTACTCGTAGTATTGCTACCTCATGGGCCTACCACCGGGGGTTGTCCGTGAGGGAAATATGTGAGGCTGTTTCATGGAAGTCCGCCACAACGTTTTCCGCTGCCTACTACAGGAGCATACGCGGAAACTCTCTCAGGGGACAGTTCGCCCGCACGGTTCTAGCCGGACCTGTTGCGGGCAAACATCCAAGAAATTAGGTTAGTTGGTCTATCAGTTATTTATTTTTAGGTTGAGCTAGGCTTCTTGGGGTTTGTTTAAAACGCTAGACTGAAGCTAAGCTTACCTTGGTTTGATTCGTGGCTCTGACATCAAGAAGATGTAGGCCTTTCCGATCTGATCCTTCAAATAAAATAAGTAATACACACGGTGTTTGGCTTTTTTCGCGCCTCCTCCAGTGTTCTGTGCTAAACTGGGTTGATGCAAATTAGTCAGATCAAACATCGACCATTCGGCAAGCAGGTCGGCAGGGGAGTCTTCCCCAGAACTAAATGTTCTAGGGACTCCCCTGCCGAAGCCTGCTTACCGTGGTTCGATGTTTGATCTCCCAGCCACCCGCCCCACTGCGATAAAAAGCAGAAGTAGTTTGGTTGCACTTGCGAAGCATCCAAGCAAAATATGGGTGACGGGCTGGCGCATGACGTGGGGTGACGTCACACTGGGAGACCCGTGTTTCTAGTCTCTGTTTGGAATGCCCGCATCTCCGGGGAGAGATGCAAATTAGTCAGATCAAACATCGAACCATGGTAAGCAGGCTTCGGCAGGGGAGTCCCTAGAACATTTAGTTCTGGGGAACACTTGCCTCTCTTCACCCAGGTATACAAATGGGGAATAAATGGCAGTAATTCATGTTGGGAAAAAAACAGACTCGCTGTGCAGGAGAAAAGGCAAACCCCCTAAAACCAAAATTACATTGAGGCGTCTGGCCCAAGCGCTATTAAAATAAAGAAAGAGAGCTTAGCTCGGCAGTTATCTTTACTTTACTTAACTTGACCTGCCCTAAATATAATGACTTTTTCCCGATCAAAAATACCGCAAAATGACTTGAGATTTTTGTATATGACTTATGACTTGTATATAAGAGTTGTTTAAGCCCATAACTCCATGACATCCCGTTTGAAAACTATGATGGTTTAGAGCTTCATAAAAATTCTGGACAATAGAAAGAATCATTATTTTAAGATCTAAGCATGTCCTACATGTAATATTATACATCTTCAATTTTTCAGTCTGCCAAAGACACCACAAGTGATGTAGATGGGGACACCTTAGAGAGGGCATTTGAGGATTATCTGACAGGACATGGTGATAAAATGTTCTCATTCTCAACCCATGAGAACAACTACCAACTAAACTTTGAAACTATGCAGCAACAAAATGTCCATTACACGACACAGAGGAGTGTGCGCAGAAGGCCAAAGTTTCAGACCATGTCTGATCGATGGCGACTTGCAAGGTACTATCATCAAGACAATTTTTGAGATCATGTGTTTTGGATTAGCGGCAATATCGGAAGAAATTCAATCCGAGTATCTCTTTGTTAATTTTGTCTCTCAAGTAATCTTACATTCCACAGCAGCTCGCGGTATCCTGCTGTGCAGAAGAGATTCCAAGCATAATATCGAAATGGGATGGTCACGTGACTCGTAATAATCAAACTGACAGCAGTTACGACGGACGTGTCTACCGCTGCTCTTGACCTGGTTGATCTATATATTATCTACATAGAGCCTTTTAAATATATATGGTGAACTTTGCACATTCTTTGTATTTCCCGGGTTTTACCCATGCGGAAGTATACGCTCTCTCCTATCATGCCTATTGAGTATATTGTCAATTTTGTCATACAAAAGCCTGTTAAAAGGGATTTAAATGATTGCAATGCGATCAATGTGCTGCAGTATATTCAACCTTTAGTAATAGAAAAATATATAATTTCAAAAATATAAAGAGCTGTATGTTTTGCTTTTGATTCCTTGAAGCCTGAAGTATCCCCTTCCTCACCGATCAATGTTGAGAGGCCATATGCTGATGGTGGATAAATTGTGGGATTCAACATTAATCAGGGGGAAGGGGAAACACATTACACCTACAAAGTGTCCGAACAATATTTTTTCTAACATTGTAGGTCCTGAATACAGAAGCAACAATTTAAAAAAAGTCTCCTTCATATCATTATTTCCAACATTCCTCTTACAACACAGGCAGCAGAAATACCAAGATAGTTCTATAAATAAAGGCATTTTCCCGAAAACCTGGGTTATGAAAAGCATGACAATCTCAGAGCCAAAGTTGATACGTCTCAACTGCAAGGAGGAGGAGTACCTAACAGTGAAGAAGCTGTTTCTAGAAACAATGGAGGATGTGAACATACTGGCTGTAAAACGTGTGCAGAATATGGATTTGTGGGACGATTATTATAGGTGAGTGTAATCCTTCCCTGGTCACAGGGTATTTTAGGCCGAAACTATATACAAGACGTGTCGTGTAGCGTAATTGCGCAGACTACATACACGACAGTCGTTAACGCATGCGCAGATACAAATTGAGTATAAAAGACTGTCGTGTAGCGAAATTGCACATACTATGTAACGAGGGGTCTTCAACCTGAATGCAAATCGAGTGATACATGACGTGTGTAATATATAGGCAAAGTAAAAATACTAGAACATGTTTAGCGTAGGGACTTCCTCAAAAAATAGAACGGGAGGAGGCCTTTTAAAAAAACCTTTAGTACAAAATGTTGGGGGTGGTCACCACAGAGTAAGGGGCTGTTTTTTTTTCTTTGGTAGGGGAGGGGGATGGGGTGTCCCAAAAATATTCTTTATCGTCGAAAACTATTAATGACCCCTACTATGTTGATAGTATTGTT
This sequence comes from Ophiura sarsii, assembly GCA_035610835.1. Taxonomy (NCBI): domain Eukaryota; kingdom Metazoa; phylum Echinodermata; class Ophiuroidea; order Amphilepidida; family Ophiuridae; genus Ophiura; species Ophiura sarsii. The sequence continues at coordinate 57,729,716 of CM069454.1, forward strand.
ACCCCCTTCCTAACACTGGCGTAACAACAGGGGGGGATGGGGGGATATATCCCCCCCAGATTTTTACCTGGGGGGGATGCCTAATGTAATCATCCCCCCCAGATTTTTCATAACCAATAATTTTAAAAGTGACGTATTTAAACAAATAGGTGGGCGTAAAGATTCACACACTGCACACTGGACACAACCACACTGGGACATTCAATTCATTCATTGCAGTTTGGATTTTATCATTTTAAAATGAAAACAATGACGACAGCGATTTACAAATTGCTATCAATCAAGGAATGCATGACCAGGCGCGGATACAGGGGGGGCCCGACGGGCCCGCCCCCCCCCCCCCCCCCTACCAAAAAAAAAGGGGGAAAAAAAGGGGGAAAAAGGGGGAAAAAGGGGAAAAAGGGAAAAAAAGGAAGAAAAAAAAAAGAAAAAAAAAGGGGGAAAAAAAGAAAGAGAGGAAGAGGGGGGGGGGGGGGGGGGGGGGCACATCACCCCTCAGACTCCCCCTGTTCGAGCTTTTAAACAATCTATACTTAAATTCAGAAAAAATCAGTATATACGTCGTATGCTCTACTTCTTTCTTGCATTGATAACAAATATATATTGATTGGAAATGAAGAGGTGGCTTTTTGATAAAATGTTGGTCAAAAGTATACACCAGATCGCACCAAATGAGTTCGAAACTTGAAAAATTTTCTACTTCTGAGGGGGGCACTTCCCCCCTCAGACTCCCCCCTGTTCGACCTTTCAAATATCTATACCTAAATAAAAAAGATATCAGTATAATATGCTCAACTTCTTTCGTGCATTGATAAAAAAACAAAATATTTATTGGAAATGAAGAGGTGGCTTTTTGATAAAATGTTGGTCAAAAGTGTACACCAGATCGCACCAAATGAGTTCGAAACTTGAAAAATTTTCTACTTCTGAGGGGGGCACTTCCCCCCTCAGACTCCCCCCTGTTCGACCTTTCAAATCATCTATACTTAAATAAAAAAGATATCAGTATAATATGCTCAACTTCTTTCGTGCATTGATAAAAAAACAAAATGTTTATTGGAAATGAAGAGGTGGCTTTTTGATAAAATGTTGGTCAAAAGTATACACCAGATCGCACCAAATGAGTTCGAAAATTGAAAAAAATTCTACTTCTGAGGGGGCACTTCCCCCCTCAGACTCCCCCCTGTTCGACCTTTCAAATCATCTATACTTAAATCAAAAATATATCAGTATAATATGCTCGAATTCTTTCGTGCATTGATAAAAAAATAATATATTTATTGGAAATGAAGAGGTGGCTTTTTGATAAAATGTTGATCAAAAGTATACACCAGATCGCACCAAATGAGTTCGGAAATTGAAAATTTTCCTACTTCAGAGGGGGGCACATCCCCCCTCAGACACCCTCCTGTCCGAGCATAGCTCGGAGGGCGGTGCTGCGCACCGCTTGGATGGTACCGGCAATTTTTGTTGGCCCCCCCCTAACATTTTCCTGGATCAGCCTGAATTTTTGGGCTACAAAATGAGCCCAATCTGTAAAAAGTGTATTATTTGGGTTACAAAAGTCGGGCAATAGTTTTACGAGCGTAGCGAGTAAAAAAATATTTTGAGGTTAAAAAGTCTCACTCTGAACATTACTCTGAACTTGACAGCCCTGCCGTATTTGAGTCTGATAATTTTCATCCCCCCCACTCAAAAAAAGTAGTTACGCCCCTGCTTCCTAACACACGTCGATCTTTTTACAAGGCCTATCTAGTTAGGTTATTGTAAGGTCACGAATTTTCTGTGTTGCGGAATTTCCGCGAAAATCGCGGAATTGAGGTTAAACGCGGAAAACGACATTTTGATGAAAAGAAGAAGCACAAAAATGCACAAAAAAGTCCAAAACACAAAATGTATAAATAGTCTTGAATAAAACAATATAAATATTAAAATACAATGGCGATATAGAGGGTCGGCTACCGCTACAGTAATAATAAGGTAAACCTAAAAATCTAAAATGATGTGTTTTTCTATAAAGTGTGTTTATTTTGGTTTTACAGATCGTAAATTTTAAGCTTTCTTGGGGAAAATTACATCACAGAAAAATGCAAAATTTACAAAGCGGAAAAACGCGGAATTCGACAGTTACAAAGCAGAAAATTTGTGACCTTAGGTTATTGGAGCCTAAACGATCGGATGTGGAACCAATAAATCTCAAACTCTGAAACACTCTGAACAAAAAAGGTTATAACCGTAAATAAAGAAAAAACAAAAGAAAATTGAAGCGAACCAAAAACATGAGGGGGCAGGGATGCTAAACATGTTTTATTTTTATTTGGCCTTTATAAAGCTTTAATTGATTGTTAAACAATACTTCAATAAACTTCAACATCTTTTCCGTTTTGCACAAAGGAAATCGATATCATCACTCCAATCACTACTGCAGTGTTCAATGTTGTCACGACTAGACCTAATGTCATACCATGACTGAGCCACAGTCTTATTTTACCATATTATAGTCATAACCCTAACCCACCCGGTGGATTTTCCAACCAAAATTTTTTCAAGCGAAAAAAGCACACACAACAAGAGGTGCCACGCCCCAGGGTTTGAACCCACGACCTCTCGGTTGGCGGGCGGACACTCTACCAACTGCGCCACGGGGGAAGCTGTGCTGGGCGAGTGTATTCGTCCAGCTATATAGCTTACAGCCATTATTTCAGACAAAAACCTCAGCGCCAGGTGGAACCAGGATGCTGGGAAATGGGATTTCATGGGATCTGGGGCTGTAAGGGTTAATCAGGGTAAAATTAGAGAAAAAAACTGAAAATTAAAAAGAAGAAAAAAAATCGTTCAATAACCCTAACCCACCCGGTGGATTTTCCAACCAAAAATTTTTCAAGCGAAAAAAGCACACACAACAAGAGGTGCCACGCCCCGGGGTTTGAACCCACGACCTCTCGGTTGGCGGGCGGACACTCTACCAACTGCGCCACGGGGGAAGCTGTGCTGGGCGAGTGTATTCGCCCAGCTATATAGCTTACAGCCATTATTTCAGACAAAAACCTCAGCGCCAGGTGGAACCAGGATGCTGGGAAATGGGATTTCATGGGATCTGGGGCTGTAAGGGTTAAGCCACAGGATTTTCCTCTGTTAAAACCGCGCACCTAAAATAATTGTCTCAGCCTAAAATAGTTATTTATTTATTTTGATAAATTATTTTATTTATGGGACAATGTTAGCTTCACTTTACCAAACACCCACCCACCCTGTACCCTCTCCCGAAACAAAATCTATGACTCTAGCATGAATCTAAGCAGAATCTATGACTCTAGCATGAATCTAAGCAGAATCTATGACTCTAGCATGAATCTAAGCAGAATCTATGACTCTAGCATGAATCTAAGAAGAATCTATGACGCTAGCATGAATCTAAGCAGAATCTATGACTCTAGCATGAATCTAAGCAGAATCTATGACTCTAGCATGAATCTAAGCAGAATCTATGACTCTAGCATGAATCTAAGCAGAATATATGACTCTACCATGAATGTAAGCAGAATCTATGACTCTAGCATGAATCTAAGCAGAATCTATAACTCTAGCATGAATCTAAGCAGAATCTATGACTCTACCATGAATCTAAACAGAATCTATGACTCTACCATGAATATAAGCAGAATCTATGACTCTACCATGAATCTAAGCAGAATCTATGACTCTACCATGAATCTAAGCAGAATCTATAACTCTAGCATGAATCTAAGCAGAATCTATGACTCTACCATGAATCTAAGCAGAATCTATGACTCTACCATGAATGTAAGCAGAATCTATGACTCTAGCATGAATCTAAGCAGAATCTATAACTCTAGCATGAATCTAAGAAGAATCTATGACTCTACCATGAATCTAAACAGAATCTATGACTCTACCATGAATGTAAGCAGAATCTATGACTCTAGCATGAATCTAAGCAGAATCTATGACTCTAGCATGAATCTAAGCAGAATCTATAACTCTAGCATGAATCTAAGCAGAATCTATGACTCTACCATGAATCTAAACAGAATCTATGACTCTACCATGAATGTAAGCAGAATCTATGACTCTAGCATGAATCTTAGCAGAATCTATGACTCTAGCATGAATCTAAGCAGAATCTATAACTCTAGCATGAATCTAAGCAGAATCTATGACTCTACCATAAATCTAAACAGAATCTATGACTCTACCATGAATGTAAGCAGAATATATGACTCAAGCATGAATCTAAGCAGAATCTATGACTCTAGCATGAATCTAAGCAGAATCTATGACTCTAGCATGAATCTAAGCAGAATCTATGACTCTACCATGAATCTAAACAGAATCTATGACTCTACCATGAATCTAAGCAGAATCTATGACTCTAGCATGAATCTAAGCAGAATCTATGACTCTAGCATGAATCTAAGCAGAATCTATGACTCTACCATGAATCTAAACAGAATCTATGACTCTACCATGAATGTAAGCAGAATCTATGACTCTAGCATGAATCTAAGCAGAATCTATGACTCTAGCATGAATCTAAGCAGAATCTATGACTCTAGCATGAATCTAAGCAGAATCTATGACTCTAGCATGAATGTAAGCAGAATCTATGACTCTAGCATGAATCTAAGCAGAATCTATGACTCTAGCATGAATCTAAGCAGAATCCATGACTCTAGCATGAATCTAAGCAGAATCTATGACTCTAGCATGAATCTAAGCAGAATATATGACTCTAGCATGAATCTATGACTCTACCATGAATCTATGACTCTACCATGAATCTAAGCAGAATCTATGACTCTAGCATGGATCTAAAAGCAGAATCTATGACTCTACCATGGATCTAAACAGAATCTATGAATCTAGCATGAATCGAAGCATAATCTATGACTCTAGCATGAATCTAAGAAGAATCTATGACTCTAGCATGAATCTAAGCAGAATCTATGACTCTACCATGAATCTAAGCAGAATCTATGACTCTAGCATGGATCTAAAAGCAGAATCTATGACTCTACCATGGATCTAAGCAGAATCTATGAATCTAAGCAGAATCTATGACTCTACCATGATTCTAAGCAGAATCTATGACTCTAGCATGAATCTATGACTCTAGCATGAATTTAAGCAGAATCTATGACTAGCATGAATCTAAGCAGAATCTATGACTCTACCATGAATCTAAACAGAATCTATGACTCTACCATGAATGTAAGTAGAATCTATGACTCTAGCATGAATCTAAGCAGAATCTATGACTCTAGCATGAATCTAAGCAGAATCTATAACTCTAGCATGAATCTAAGCAGAATCTATGACTCTACCATGAATCTAAACAGAATATATGACTCTACCATGAATGTAAGCAGAATCTATGACTCTAGCATGAATCTAAGCAGAATCTATGACTCTAGCATGAATCTAAGCAGAATCTATGACTCTAGCATGAATCTAAGCAGAATCTATTACTCTACCATGAATTTAAGCAGAATCTATGAATCTAAGCAGAATCTATAACTCTAGCATGAATTTAAGCAGAATCTATGAGTCTACCATGAATCTAAGCAGAATCTATGACTCTACCATGAATCTAAGCAGAATCTATGACTCTACCATGAATTTAAGCAGAATCTATGACTCTACCATGAATCTAAGCAGAATCTATGACTCTAGCATGAATCTAAGCAGAATCTATAACTCTACCATGAATCTTAGCAGAATCTATGACTCTAGCATGAATCTAAGCAGAATCTATAACTCTAGCATGAATCTAAGCAGAATCTATGACTCTACCATAAATCTAAACAGAATCTATGACTCTACCATGAATGTAAGCAGAATATATGACTCTAGCATGAATCTAAGCAGAATCTATGACTCTAGCATGAATCTAAGCAGAATCTATGACTCTAGCATGAATCTAAGCAGAATCTATGACTCTACCATGAATCTAAACAGAATCTATGACTCTACCATGAATCTAAGCAGAATCTATGACTCTAGCATGAATCTAAGCAGAATCTATGACTCTAGCATGAATCTAAGCAGAATCTATGACTCTACCATGAATCTAAACAGAATCTATGACTCTACCATGAATGTAAGCAGAATCTATGACTCTAGCATGAATCTAAGCAGAATCTATGACTCTAGCATGAATCTAAGCAGAATCTATGACTCTAGCATGAATCTAAGCAGAATCTATGACTCTAGCATGAATGTAAGCAGAATCTATGACTCTAGCATGAATCTAAGCAGAATCTATGACTCTAGCATGAATCTAAGCAGAATCCATGACTCTAGCATGAATCTAAGCAGAATCTATGACTCTAGCATGAATCTAAGCAGAATATATGACTCTAGCATGAATCTATGACTCTACCATGAATCTAAGCAGAATCTATGACTCTAGCATGGATCTAAAAGCAGAATCTATGACTCTACCATGGATCTAAACAGAATCTATGAATCTAGCATGAATCGAAGCATAATCTATGACTCTAGCATGAATCGAAGCATAATCTATGACTCTAGCATGAATCTAAGAAGAATCTATGACTCTACCATGAATCTAAGCAGAATCTATGACTCTAGCATGGATCTAAAAGCAGAATCTATGACTCTACCATGGATCTAAGCAGAATCTATGAATCTAAGCAGAATCTATGACTCTACCATGAATCTAAGCAGAATCTATGACTCTAGCATGAATCTATGACTCTAGCATGAATTTAAGCAGAATCTATGACTAGCATGAATTTAAGCAGAATCTATGACTAGCATGAATCTAAGCAGAATCTATGACTCTACCATGAATCTAAACAGAATCTATGACTCTACCATGAATGTAAGTAGAATCTATGACTCTAGCATGAATCTAAGCAGAATCTATGACTCTAGCATGAATCTAAGCAGAATCTATAACTCTAGCATGAATCTAAGCAGAATCTATGACTCTACCATGAATCTAAACAGAATATATGACTCTACCATGAATGTAAGCAGAATCTATGACTCTAGCATGAATCTAAGCAGAATCTATGACTCTAGCATGAATCTAAGCAGAATCTATGACTCTAGCATGAATCTAAGCAGAATCTATGACTCTACCATGAATTTAAGCAGAATCTATGACTCTACCATGAATCTAAGCAGAATCTATAACTCTAGCATGAATTTAAGCAGAATCTATGAGTCTACCATGAATCTAAGCAGAATCTATGACTCTACCATGAATCTAAGCAGAATCTATGACTCTACCATGAATTTAAGCAGAATCTATGACTCTACCATGAATCTAAGCAGAATCTATGACTCTACCATGGATCTAAGCAGAATCTATAACTCTAGCATGAATCTAAGCAGAATCTATAACTCTAGCATGAATCTAAACAGAATCTATGACTCTACCATGAATCTAAGCAGAATCTATGACTCTACCATGAATGTAAGCAGAATCTATGACTCTAGCATGAATGTAAGCAGAATCTATGACTCTAGCATGAATGTAAGCAGAATCTATGACTCTAGCATGAATCTAAGCAGAATCTATGACTCTAGCATGAATCTAAGCAGAATCTATGACTCTACCATGAATCTAAGCAGAATCTATGACTCTACCATGACTCTAAACAGAATATATGACTCTACCATGAATGTAAGCAGAATCTATGACTCTAGCATGAATCTAAGCAGAATCTATAACTCTAGCATGAATCTAAGCAGAATCTATAACTCTACCATGAATCTAAACAGAATCTATGACTCTACCATGAATGTAAGCAGAATCTATGACTCCAGCATGAATCTAAGCAGAATCTATGACTCTAGCATGAATCTAAGCAGAATCTATAACTCTAGCATGAATCTAAGCAGAATCTATGACTCTAGCATGAATCTAAACAGAATCTATGACTCTACCATGAATGTAAGCAGAATCTATGACTCTAGCATGAATCTAAGCAGAATCTATGACTCTAGCATGAATCTAAGCAGAATCTTTGACTCTAGCATGAATCTAAGCAGAATCTATGAATCTAAGCAGAATCTATGACTCTAGCATGAATCTAAGCAGAATCTATGACTCTAGCATGAATCTAAGCAGAATCTATGACTCTACCATGAATCTAAACAGAATCTATGACTCTACCATGAATGTAAGCAGAATCTATGACTCTAGCATGAATCTAAGCAGAATCTATGACTCTAGCATGAATCTAAGCAGAATCTATGACTCTACCATGAATCTAAGCAGAATCTATGACTCTACCATGAATCTAAGCAGAATCTATGACTCTAGCATGAATCTAAGCAGAATCTATAACTCTAGCATGAATCTAAGCAGAATCTATGACTCTACCATGAATCTAAACAGAATCTATGACTCTACCATGAATGTAAGCAGAATCTATGACTCTAGCATGAATCTAAGCAGAATCTATGACTCTAGCATGAATCTAAGCAGAATCTATGACTCTAGCATGAATCTAAGCAGAATCTATGACTCTAGCATGAATCTAAGCAGAATCTATGACTCTACCATGAATCTAAGCAGAATCTATGACTCTACCATGAAGCTAAACAGAATCTATGACTCTACCATGAATGTAAGCAGAATCTATGACTCTAGCATGAATCTAAGCAGAATCTATAACTCTAGCATGAATCTAAGCAGAATCTATAACTCTACCATGAATCTATGACTCTACCATGAATGTAAGCAGAATCTACGACTCCAGCATGAATCTAAGCAGAATCTATGACTCTAGCATGAATCTAAGCAGAATCTATAACTCTAGCATGAATCTAAGCAGAATCTATGACTCTAGCATGAATCTAAACAGAATCTATGACTCTACCATGAATGTAAGCAGAATCTATGACTCTAGCATGAATCTAAGCAGAATCTATGACTCTAGCATGAATCTAAGCAGAATCTATGACTCTAGCATGAATCTAAGCAGAATCTATAACTCTAGCATGAATCTAAGCAGAATCTATAACTCTACCATGAATCTAAACAGAATCTATGACTCTACCATGAATGTAAGCAGAATCTATGACTCCAGCATGAATCTAAGCAGAATCTATGACTCTAGCATGAATCTAAGCAGAATCTATAACTCTAGCATGAATCTAAGCAGAATCTATGACTCTAGCATGAATCTAAACAGAATCTATGACTCTACCATGAATGTAAGCAGAATCTATGACTCTAGCATGAATCTAAGCAGAATCTATGACTCTAGCATGAATCTAAGCAGAATCTTTGACTCTAGCATGAATCTAAGCAGAATCTATGAATCTAAGCAGAATCTATGACTCTAGCATGAATCTAAGCAGAATCTATGACTCTAGCATGAATCTAAGCAGAATCTATGACTCTACCATGAATCTAAACAGAATCTATGACTCTACCATGAATGTAAGCAGAATCTATGACTCTAGCATGAATCTAAGCAGAATCTATGACTCTAGCATGAATCTAAGCAGAATCTATGACTCTACCATGAATCTAAGCAGAATCTATGACTCTACCATGAATCTAAGCAGAATCTATGACTCTAGCATGAATCTAAGCAGAATCTATAACTCTAGCATGAATCTAAGCAGAATCTATGACTCTACCATGAATCTAAACAGAATCTATGACTCTACCATGAATGTAAGCAGAATCTATGACTCTAGCATGAATCTAAGCAGAATCTATGACTCTAGCATGAATCTAAGCAGAATCTATGACTCTAGCATGAATCTAAGCAGAATCTATGACTCTAGCATGAATCTAAGCAGAATCTATGACTCTACCATGAATCTAAGCAGAATCTATGACTCTACCATGAATCTAAGCAGAATCTATGACTCTACCATGAAGCTAAACAGAATCTATGACTCTACCATGAATGTAAGCAGAATCTATGAATCTAAGCAGAATCTATAACTCTAGCATGAATCTAAGCAGAATCTATAACTCTACCATGAATCTATGACTCTACCATGAATGTAAGCAGAATCTACGACTCCAGCATGAATCTAAGCAGAATCTATGACTCTAGCATGAATCTAAGCAGAATCTATAACTCTAGCATGAATCTAAGCAGAATCTATGACTCTAGCATGAATCTAAACAGAATCTATGACTCTACCATGAATGTAAGCAGAATCTATGACTCTAGCATGAATCTAAGCAGAATCTATGACTCTAGCATGAATCTAAGCAGAATCTATGACTCTAGCATGAATCTAAGCAGAATCTATGACTCTACCATGAATCTAAACAGAATCTAGGACTCTACCATGAATGTAAGCAGAATCTATGACTCTAGCATGAATCTAAGCAGAATCTATGACTCTAGCATGAATCTAAGCAGAATCTATGACTCTACCATGAATCTAACCAGAATCTATGACTCTACCATGAATCTAAGCAGAATCTATGACTCTAGCATGAATCTAAGCAGAATCTATAACTCTAGCATGAATCTAAGCAGAATCTATGACTCTACCATGAATCTAAACAGAATCTATGACTCTACCATGAATGTAAGCAGAATATATGACTCTAGCATGAATCTATGACTCTAGCATGAATCTAAACAGAATCTATGACTCTACCATGAATCTAAGCAGAATCTATGACTCTACCATGAATCTAAGCAGAATCTATGACTCTAGCATGAATCTAAGCAGAATCTATGACTCTAGCATGAATCTAAGAAGAATCTATGACTCTAGCATGAATCTAAGCAGAATCTATGACTCTAGCATGAATCTAAGCAGAATCTATGACTCTACCATGAATCTAAGCAGAATATATGACTCTAGCATGAATGTAAGCAGAATCTATGACTCTAGCATGAATCTAAGCAGAATCTATAACTCTACCATGAATCTAAACAATCTATGACTCTAGCATGAATCTAAGCAGAATCTATGACTCTAGCATGAATCTAAGCAGAATCTATGACTCTACCATGAATCTAAGCAGAATATATGACTCTAGCATGAATGTAAGCAGAATCTATGACTCTACCATGAATCTAAGCAGAATCTATGACTCTACCATGGATCTAAAAGCAGAATCTATGACTCTACCATGGATCTAAGCAGAATCTATGACTCTAGCATGAATCTAAGCAGAATCTATTACTCTAGCATGAATCTAAGCAGAATCTATAACTCTAGCATGAATCTAAGAAGAATCTATGACTCTAGCATGAATCTAAGCAGAATCTATGACTCTAGCATGGATCTATTAGCAGAATCTATGACTCTACCATGGATCTAAGCAGAATATATGACTCTAGCATGAATCTAAGCAGAATCTATGACTCTAGCATGAATCTATGACTCTAGCATGAATCTAAGCAGAATCTATGACTCTAGCATGAATCTAAACAGAATCTATGACTCTACCATGAATCTAAGCAGAATCTATTGTGGTATCGACGTTTAGAGGTACTAATTCAATTGTTGTATGTAATGTCCGACTGTCCCTGCGACTGACCATGTTCAGTGTTTATGCCGTCTATCGTCTCTAAAGTAAAGTGATTTGATTCAGTGTTTCTAGAAGTAGCTTTGTTGTTGATAAATGGCCGCTTGCGAAGGAACAAGCGATATCGTCTTTACGAATAGTAAAGAGTGTAAACAAAGTCAAGTTTCAGTGAAAGGAAGAACGATATGATTATCCGTACACTGCAAAAAGGTTGCTTAAATATTTACTCAACATTTTACACAACGTTGTTGAAGTATGCAACCGCTCAACAGTTGCGTAAAATTTACCCAACACCGTTGGATAACATGTTTGCACCAACAGTTGAACAATTCCAGTTACCCAACAGTTGCACAATTTTCATTACACAACAGTTGGGTATTATTAATTAACCATTTGTTGGCCATTTTAATACCAACTGTTGCTTAATTTGTGAATTGTTTTCATTACTACTGAACATTTTTGTATATCAACACGGAGTAGGCAAAAATTGGGAATTCTGGGCGATACCCTCTCGGTAGTGGATCTGTAATTTGTTTAACATGTTATTTAACTATATACATAATATCTTACATCTCTTATCATTGGTGTTTTTTTATTGTGATTCTTTTATTAAAACAGGCATAGCTCCTGATAGAATTGATCGATTTCATTGATTCCTTTTGTCATATGAGCGGAATAAGTTGCTCTTTGAATTTGGCCTCATTGGTTTGTCAAATTTGTTTGGTACATTTTTAAACAAATATTCATTCTCGATAAACATCTTTTTGACTCGCCCTGTATATGTCGAACCGTTCCCCAAATTCTGAGAAGATCCATCACGGACGCAATTAGAATCGAAAATTTAAGCAACAGTTGATCAATAAAAACCACATGAGTAAATCTTAACATATATATAAGTTGCGTGATTGCCTGAGACAAATACTCAACAGTTGCCCAATTGAAACAATTAACGCAATATTTTAGCAACAAAATGAGTTTTGACCGGGGGTTTCCCCAACTTGTTACTAAATTGTTTTGCTCAACGTTGGGTAGTTTTTACTTTTATACAACACCTAGATTTCTATAATTTGAATAAAATTTAATCAACCATTTACCCAACATGATTAAACGCAATTAAGCAACGTATTTTGCTCAACATTTTAGCAGTGTAGGTGATTAAACGATTAGTAAGGCTTAAGGAACAAACTTGGAACTGTTTATTGTCATTGCGTGTTGCATGGTTACCTTTCGGGAGTGCTCACTGGCTCAACCACCCTCCGTATTTAGAACACAATGTAAATGCTTTCTCCGTGTAAGCACGTTGATCTTATATGTTTTCTTTTGGATGATTTATTTAATTGTGAAACCTTAGAACAAGACAGATACATATGAATACTGCACCTTTCCTCATAATGTACAGTATGGGGTACAGTATTAGCCCCCTGGAAATGTGAAAAGTAATATAATGTTATTAGCTCAGCCTACTACAGTAGGATGAGGCTCTTGTTATCACGTTCGAAAGGTCAGTGATAGCATGGTGAATGGCAATAGTTTCTAAACGCTAGGAAGTAAAAATGGCCCAGAAAAATGGCAATTAAGACAAAACAGATAAAACATTTAAAAAAGTGACTCCGCATATCTTCTAGATATGTTACGATACAACATATGAGATGCATTTCCTGACGTTTTTCACTTGCGTTAAAATGTTATTAAAGGTTTAACCAAAAAACTAGGGTGTCTTGAAACTCGTCCAGGTCAAGCAAGCACCTGCAAGGCAAGTCATTTATCACTATCATTATTCAAAGAAGATTTCTTGATGTACCCCATAATGCTTAGCGCCCCTACAGTATTAGCAGGGCTTAATATCACCAGAACAAACAGTGTCACACATGTGTTAAAGTAATTAACAACTGAAGGTCATCTGGTCATGTGATGAAAGTGAAGCATCCTGGGGTGCATCAAGAAATTGTTGATCATTATTTGAGCTTGTGTCAAATTCAAAACAAACAGGAGTTCCTTTAGGCCAAGAATACTTTTTTGTTTGTTTGTCCACATCCGACCGACCGTGTACCTTGGTGCCGACCATATTATTTTTTATTTTCTATTATTTTTTTAAAATAACTTTTTTTTGAGCAATTTAAATGGCCAAAAGGACCGTCTTATTCTTAATTTCGTACGCTGTAAGCTGATTTCAACATAATATAAAACTTTTTTTTTGTTAGTTCGGGAAAAAATAGGTTTAGTAATACTTTCACGTATATATATCTAACAGAACATCACCACTATGTTATTTCACTTTTTGCAAATTTTCTATCATAATAAATGGCGGCGACCGACAACATGTTCACGGTATCTGCGCATTGCAAATTTGTTACAAAAAATACCCTTTGACAAAGTGTTGCAACCAGTACTACAATATTGCAACTTTATACAGGCAATCTGTCCGAGCAGGATTTCAATTCTAACAAACTCATGAAAAAAAGTTCAATACTATCAAAGTGATGTGTTTTGTGTTTGGATGACTATCATTCACAGTATTCATGCCAAATTTATATTCCCAAATACAATATCCATATTTAAAAAAAAAAATTAAAAAAAATTATCCAACCTACAGACCCTACCTTTTTTGGACCTCTATGGACAAACAAACATTTTTTCTTTGTTGCCTTATACCACTGCCTGTCTTCAAAAGCTTGCCCAAACAAACAATTATTGTTACTGTCACACTCCTGAATCAACATAATCAATGGACAATATAATGACTGTTTATCAGTCAATCCACCAGCAGACAATGTGTGCTACTGTAAAAGCCAATATTTTCGTGTACAGATATTTTCGCACATTTTGATATCATAGACATTTCGCGAATTGTTTTTTTCGTGGGTGACCTTCTGGATGCACTGCATGAATGTTGAAAACATTATTTTGGCGTGTCATAATTTTCGCCAAAATAAAACCGCCGCCAAAATGTCAGCTTTTACAGTATATCAATAGCTACACTGTATTATAAAATTTCGGCCATGACCTTGTTGTGAAGTGTTGGTATAGATAAAATTACAACTGTTTAATATAATAATTAAATAATATTGAATGGAATCATGGAATTATGATGGTCAAAAGTACACAGATGAAAAAATCCTGGTGTTCTCTCTTCGTATTCAGAGGGGTAACACATGATTGTTCCAGGATCTTGAAATACCCCCTATTTGAAGGTGTTTCGCGGACAATTTTGCCAATTTGACCCCCTTTTTCGTACTAAAAGGCGGACATTTTGCCTGAAAATGACCCCCCTTTTTCACCATTCCAAGGACACTTTATATATAGTCCCACTATTTGCGTAAAAACGAGGACATTCTATTTTATTTTCTTCTTCGCGTACATAAACCTCTACAAAAAACACCCCTTATTTTGTTAAATCGCGGACATAGGTTTCAAAATGACCCCTTATTTTTGGAAAACATGGACAAAGCTTCAAAAAACACCCCTAATTTAGGGAAATCGCGGACCAGGGCAGGAAAAAGAGGGCAAATCGGCAAGCTCCTTGTGCCGGGAAATGTTGCCATATCGCAGGAAATCCCTACCCCCCCCCCCCCTAAAAATGTTTTTATTTAAAATTAAAAAAAATTAAGAGTTTTTTTTTTTAGAGTATTAGGCATTATACAGCCAATATTCCATAATATGATGCACCATGGCATCAATTGGACCTTCATTTTCCAAAAAGCTTAAAGGGCACAGGAAAAGGGATGATAATCCTGCTACAAGTCTTTGTGGGACATTCCATTACAATAAACAGGGCCAGAAAAATG
This sequence comes from Ophiura sarsii, assembly GCA_035610835.1. Classification (NCBI taxonomy): domain Eukaryota; kingdom Metazoa; phylum Echinodermata; class Ophiuroidea; order Amphilepidida; family Ophiuridae; genus Ophiura; species Ophiura sarsii. Next base: position 57,745,016 of record CM069454.1, read on the forward strand.
AACACGCCACAAATGACATCATTTGTGGTATATTGATTATCAGTGAGTATCATGAATAGATTCAAACCAGTCACCTGGAATTTTCTTTTCATAGTACTCACAGAGCTATCAATAGTTCCACAATTGATGTCATAATCAACTAGCACATATATTGAATGCTTTCTGGTCCCTCCTCGTAGACTTGACTCAAATCACACCACTTGTATTGGCATTGCATGTGCCCTTTAAGGTTCTATGGGGAGCCGCCCCCTCCGCCGCTAAACCAGCGGTAAATCCAACTTTGTCACATTTCTCTTGCAGGGAAACCTTGCATCTTTTCCAGCCCTGTCGCGGACATAGCTTCAAAAAGCACCCCCAATTTAGGAAAACCGTGGAAATGGTATGTTCGCGGAATGTCCGCGGACATGATACAGAAAACTGCCCTTTTCCGCGAGTTTTGGAACGATCATGCGTACCCAAAGTCAATGTTGACTGAAACCACCGGGGCAAAAATGTACCTCAATCGTTCTAAAAGTAGGTGTAAAGTCAAAAAAAATTGCACAGTTCTTGACTCACAAAAGTCTTGTTGGTTCTTTCTCATTTCTCGCCCCCAATATGAATAACCTAGCTACGTCAAAAAAGTTCAGAAACCCAAAACTGCAAGTTGGCCACCCCCCAGGCCCCAAGTATTTCTGAACACTCCCTAAACGGCTATATCTTGCCTCACGTCCCGTACTATTAGTTATCCCCTGCATGTTCACACAATACGGAAAAATACCTATGGTTTGGCATGTTATATCACATGAGGCCGCATGCCGAATGTGATATGGCACAAAACATGTCTGGTTAGGTTATATGCAGATCATTTATTTTATGGCGTGGGTTAGACCTTTTTGCGGTATATTTCGGCCTCAGAATGTAACAGAAATCGACTCGGTTGCATTTAAATCATCCGCCATTTTATTCGTATTTTAAGCAACTCTTCCACAGACGCAAAGCAATCGCTTTACATGTAATATCATTTCGCACCATCTGGTAACGCAGTTAATCGACGATATGGGAATATATCGTGTGGTTTGACTTGTTGTTTACACGATATGGATCAGATTTCATACGTGTTAACCAATGAGATTGAAGTATGTACACTTACTAAACGATAAAGAATAAATCGTGTATAGCTACAACATATTTTAACAACACATTTATTGCCTTTGGATGGTCTACTGAATGGATACATGAAATTTATAGCTTGTCGCTAGCTGAGCTTCTGCATCATTGATGCTCTCGTTGTTAGTATGCATGCAAAATTGATATACTTGCCAATTTTACGCATTGTCGCAAGTGTGGAAATTATGTTGCATGCATCGCTTCATTTTGAGCTTTACTTTTTACGCCATTTAGGGGTGTATTATTAAGTGTTGGTAACGCCGTTTAGGGTAGGGTTTGTATTTGTTACGCCATTTAGGGTATCAAAATAGTGTTCTGGTTTACACCATTTAGGGTCCATTTCAGAGGTGCTTGGACACGCATGTGTCCCCGCTTGGTATGTTCAGTGACCCTGGGGGTGTTATTTATTAAGGTCAGTGTTAATTTAATTCACGCCAGTTTGTCCCAGTCTATATTATATTTGAACAAAAAATATTATAAAAATATGATGAAAATGTACAAAATTTGTCCATGCTTTTCATCTTGTGCTACTTACTGATGAATACAGTGGCATAGCTAGGTTTTTTTATATTGGAGGGTGGGAAATAAAAGTGACTAGACAAGATTTTACCGACGAAACAAATATGTGTGTAGCGCGTGAAAATGTGTGCTTAATGTAGCTACATCGGCTATTACACCACTGCAAAAAAAACACTATTGTGCCAAATGAATAATATCTATACTTTTTTATTTTGATACCACATTAAAGACAAGTCTTTGCTCTACCTATTTGAGAACTTTCAGAGTAATTTGGACATTTCTTATGTTTTTCTTTATTTTTTGAAAATTTCCTAAATTTTTGGACATTTGAATATTTTCAGCCAAGTAGGAAACTGCTATGGGTCTGTCACTTTGGGGGATGGTTAATAAGCATATTACCTAAATTCTCTCGCCAGTTTTTGTGAATAAAGTGTTTACTTTTTGAGAAAATTATTTTTTTAGGGATTTTTAAAAGCAAAAGTTCAAATTGACACAAAACATACTAAAAACACTTTAATGGAAAAAGCTGGCGAGAGAATCTTCTAAATGGAAAAAGCTGGCGAGAGAATCTTCTAAATTGAATTACCTTTCATATGACACCTTGTTTGTTGAAATAGGAGCTATACTTCTCTTTAAAAATATTCACAAAGTTTGACTGTTTAGTGTTTCTAGAAAAAAATACAATTTTTTTTGTTAAGTACTAACATTCCCACTCCATTCAATCCATGTTATGAATGTAAATGTGGAAATAATTACATTAAATATTATCACGGCATTTCTTCACTTTTGACTTCATTTATTTGATATAAATATTGTACATTGGTATTTTGGCAAAAACATAATATAAAAACAAGTTCATCCTAAGGATACAAAGGGTTAAAATAATCATTTATAAATAGAGTGTTTTGAGAAAAGAAGCACTTTTTGGGAATTTGGCAATGTGCCAAAAACCTAAGACACAGTAAATCTATGGGTTTTTTTGAAGACAAAAATATGCACTATTTGAAAACGGCTTGATGGAAAAAATTGGCATGTGAGTTTATTTTGTCAATATACACATCCTGTATAATTTTGAAGCAAATCTGAGCATGACGCCGTAACACTTCATGATGTTGCTATGATTGAACTACATTTTTGGCTCTAAACGAGCACTAATACTAATTGTACTAATTTGACCGTTATAATTTCATCATTCCATGAGTCCCCTTGTCAAATAAACCGACAGACACAAAACATTGGTGGAACGATCGCTCCCCCTATGGCTGATGAATACCAATTCAATTTACCATGACTCCATGCCAATGATCTATTGTACTAATAATGTCTGTTCTTATTTTTTTACTTTTTTATCACAGAAAAAGAGAAAAGATGAAAAGAAAGAGTAAGGATGTGCTAGAAAAGCAACTATGGCACGGCACAAAGCGAGACAGCTCAGAGGCGATATGTCGGCAAAACTTTGATTTCCGTATCAGCGGCTCCAGAGTTGGGACTCTCTATGGTCAAGGCAGCTATTTCCATTGCAAGTCGAGCTACTCCAACTCATACACTGCGCTGGAGAACAATGTCCGCAGGATGTTCCTTGTTCGAGTCCTGGTAGGATCATACATCACAGGTACTAGTGATATGAAGCGCCCTCCGCCAAAAGATCCGTACAAACCACTCGGGGATCTTCACGACTCGTGCGTCGATGACGACAGCGATCCATCGATCTTTGTTATATTTGAGACAAGTCAGGTCTACCCGGAGTATCTTGTAGAATACAATACGTCATCGGATAGCGTAACATCTATTGCACCACAAGCATCTACTCGCGCAGTTCCCAAAGTGACTTCCCACCAAGCCATTACGCGCTCTTTAAACATGCACACAACTACTCCAAATCACTCTCTATCACGTCCAAGCTCAACTGCCTCATCATCAAATACACAATCTGCAAATGCTGTCGCGACTCTCCAATCCAGCTCATTTTCACATTCAGGCTCCGTAAGGGCACACTCAACTGTCCAATCTGGTTCAATTTCACCTTCACGCTCTGCAAGCACGCCCTCTACAGCCCAATCCAACTCTTTATCCCGCTCATCAAGTGCATGTTCGAGCATTCGATCTCAAGCTAGCACATCATCTTCTAACAACTATAATAGTACTACCAGCTCAAATGCATCTCAGGATCAAGCCGCTGCAAAGAGTGCTACTCAGACATCTAGCCACTATGCTTCGTATCAAAGCCCTGCATCCACTCGGCCTACAGGGTATATAACATCAAGTGCACAAAATGCTTCGGTTTCGGATGTTGGATATGTCCTGCCCAATCATGATGATAACTATTCACCGCCTTCACAATCATCCTCAAGGACCAGTATGAACAGTAACTCAAGTACCAGTACGAACAGTAGCTCAAGTGCCAGTAGGCGTAGGCGCTCTAAAAAATGTATCATACAATAACAAACGCTATTGTTTAATCGGCTTCAAATTGGCTATACATGTAGCATCAGCAAATAAATGTGACCCAACGCAAGTAAAAGAGGCACAATGAGGGAAATATAAAAATACAGTTATTTATATCATGATAATTTGTATAAATTAAGGGCTATTTTGGTACCAAAGTCAATGTTATATCTTATTCTTAACTAAAATTACAGATTATTGAAAATCCCTTCATCTCAAAACACCAAATATATTTTTTCTTGTCCATTTCTTTTCCACACAATGACCAATTGCAACCATTATTATGCAGTTTGAATCTTCCGCCCTATACTTGCAATGCATTGGTAAAGACCTATTATTCTGCACATTATGTCAATGGAGCGAACTTGGCCAGACCAATATCCTTCGAACTTGGTCAGTTGGTACTTGCCTCTTTAACACATTTAAAGCTTACTCACGAATCCACTAAATGCATGTGCTAATATGCCGATTGTAGCGACCGCATGTGTAGCGTGCAGAAAATATAGAAGAGACTAATTTTTGGTTTTACGATAGGAAATAGGTCATCAGGTCATTCATTGTGTTAAAAATGGTGACTGGTTCCGTTAGCACACGTTTTGTTACTCTAAATGAAAAAGAATTTCCAGGAATTAGGCCGACAGTTCTGCAACGCGAAGAAGCACCGATACAAGTGTGTCTATCTGTATACATGGGGACGTTCCTGGCCTAAAAAATGGTGATCGTCAAAGTTTTGTACTGTAACTTGTAAGTCAATGTAAGCTTATTACATAAACAATCGTGTGTGTTTTTAATGTCGAAAACAGACGATCACCGCAATATGTCTTTTGAATTTATTGCTAACTGTAAAACTTGAACTTGTTACGTGTTTGGAATTTGTTTTGGAGCTTCTGTTCTGTCATTCTGTTAGTGTACCAGAAATGTTGAACAGTTTGGAAGTATTAGGCCTAGGCCTACAGACTTTTACTTTTTTTAGTACAGTGTTATTCATTTATTTGATAGGCTCAAGTGACGTGATTTCTCGAGTATCAAGTCAGATTCTCACTGCATAATAATGATAAAATCTGCAATTTTTTTCACATTATACACAAATATATTGGTCTCGCTATGAGTTTAAAAAATATTGTGCTCGACGCAATATTTTTTAAAACTCATAGCTTGACCAATATCTGTGTATAACGCTCAATCCATCCAATTTTATATCAAACTCCAGGATGTTTATTTATTTACATTATGATGTTTACTTATTTACATAACGGGGACTGCAAGTAGAGTTACAAATAAGACACAGGTTTGAACTCTTCTTGCAGCCCCCACTTTGACAATCCTGGATCCGCAAGTGGTCTAACCTCTTTCTTTCTAGTTGCCTGATGCCTGTGGTTTGAGAGCCAGCTTGTTTTTAATCTACCCATATAGACGGACGACCTATTTGGGACCGCTGTCCCTATCTTTAGTCTTTGGTTGGATACAAGAGGTGTCAAAGATCAGAAATAAAACTTTTTATTAGTATGACTTATTATGACCTTAAATCAAATTAGCTACTGCCGCCTTGTGCCTCATTTACTCATGTTGGGTCACAAATAATATAGAAGAGTATGTACATGCATGGATATGTTTAGTCGGTTCCAAATTGGCAATAGGAGAGTAGGAACATGCATGAATGCCAATTTGCCAACTGACGATAGACCTCGTACACACTAGCAAAAATCATGTAGTTCGATACATCGCTAATGAAGATTAACCAATGAAGGTGCAGTTGTGTACGCTCCACCCTTCATTGAACTAAGATTAAATCAGCTTCATTCGATGAACCTCAGGAGGTTCTTTCGACGAAGATAAATGTTAATTTAATGGAGCAAATGTGTAATGTGTACGCTCGCTTCATCGAATGAAGGGAGTCATGAGGAAAGAATAACATACACGGAGTCAGTTTCCGGTATCGCATGGCAACCAACCTTAATTCGATCTTCGTTAATATTGACTAATGTGTACGCATCTTGATCTTTGTTAGTTCATGGTTAGCTGTAATGTGTATGCTCTCGTAATTATCTTCATTGAATGAAACAATTTTGTAGTGTGTACAGGGCTATCGAGGGCCATTCAACAACCTTCTCATTTATGAGTCCAGGGCTGGAAAAAATGTATAATTCCTGGGAAGCAAACAAAATTATTTCGCGAAAATAGACATCTCAACTAAATTATTGGATATATCCGATATTGCAGATAGTCATTTTAACTATTTTAAACTATCTTAAATATATGATTTCTACTATCTACTACCCGATAGTTTTTCAATGTGGAAATTATCGGCTTTATCCCTACTACTGCAATATCTGATATTTATTTAAGATAAGTCATGAATTTCATTTATATAAATTATATGATATAGCTTTAATTTAGACGGGGAGGTCTCCTAAACTATCTGAAATATCCATTTCCAATTATCTATCCGATAGTTTTTCCCCCGGTGTTCTTTCTTCGTATTCCGAGAGGTAACACATGATCGTTCCAGGATCTTGAAATATCCCCTATTTTACGGCGTTTCGCGGACAATTAGGCTAATTTGATCTGAAAATAACCCCCCTTTTTCACCATTTCAATGACAGGTCCCTCTTGCGCAAAACACGAGGACACTTGGTTCAAAATACCCGTTTTCTATTCCCGGGACAATTTGATATATGACACAATCTCATTCTATTTTATTTTTTTCCCGAAACTATAGCCTCCAAAAAACACCCCTAATTTGTTAAAATCGCGGACATAGCTTCCAAAATTACCCCTATTTTTTATATCGCAGACAAAGCTTCAAAGACACCCTCATTTGGGGAAATCGCGGACATGGTACGAAGAAAAAAACTTTTCCGCAATTTTGGAACGATCATGCGTTCCCAAAGTCAATGTTGACTGAAACCACCGGGAGCCTTTTTCTAATGTCTAAAATATCGGATAACTCTCAACTATTGGATAAATATGATATTGCAGATAATCAATTAAATCTAAACCCCGATCTAAACATCTAATAATATCTTTAATTTACAGGGAGACTTTTGAATGATTCCCAACACTATCTTAAATATCCATTTCCACTATCTAAACTATCAGATATATCTTCAATTGACAAGATTGCCTATACTATCTGAGTTATCAATTTTAACTATCTACTAATATATCCAATACCTATATTCTAATTCTACAGGGTGAGTCAAACAACTGTAAAAGTGGAAAGAAGCCATTATTTTCAAAACCAAGTTGAAGTTTGAAACAGTTTAAACGTTGCAAGAATGATATATTTGTTCCCATCTTTGTGTGAAAAAATGAAGTCGATCGCAATTCACAAAAAAGTTTTAATAATTTTGAACTGTTGAACAGTGAAATATGTTATTTGCCAGCATTTTATTGTTAAAGTACTTCAACTTATCTAACATTAATATTTTAACACCAGAAGGTGCAAAAATTAACATAGGAGGGTAAAATTAGCACCCTGAGAGTGTTAATATAGCAACACCCAAAGGAGTGTTAATTCATCAACACCAAAGACTGGTGTTAATCAACACCAGAAAGTGTGGACCAGCTGGGACACTTATGTGGTGTTAAAATTAACACCCTCTGTGTTGATTTTAACACCAGTGTTTTTGGAGTGTAACCAAATAGCAATGACCTGCTGTTGATTTCAAACCTTTGATTCCGAAAACTTTCAAGCAATAGGTGTGTGTGCTTAATAATCTATCTTCACAAAAAAGGTAATCCCATTACAGTACAGATGACAATTAATGGGGAAAATAGACCTACGCACGTGGAGGAGGTCACAGGTCACTAATAGGTATATCAAATAAGGTGGGGCCGTTTCAAAAAATCCTTAAAATCGTGATACGTGTCTCTATTTTAAATAGAAGTTGTCAAAAAAACATAACATTTTTGGTATCATATTAAAGACAATTTATCCAGCTACCGAATAAAAAAAGATTAAAGCCACATGTTTAGCAACAGTGAAGTTATCAATCTGAACATCGAGTGAGTCAAGGGTGGGGCCGGTGGATGTGGCGCTCATAGGTTTCTACACAAAATAGCGGAAAACTAGAACTTTTGAAATTGATGCCATTTTAAAAGTATACGTAGGAAAATTTTCAAACTTCTCATATGTGTTAATAACATGTGCCTGCTACTATGAATAATAATATTGAATTGTTATCTAGACATTCTCTACTAGAATATGATGTTCAATTCAGGGAGTGTTTTAATGTAAAAAATACAGTTTTATTCATTTTATTGATTAAACAATGGCCAAATCGCAGTCTCTCTATATTATTTGTGTGACTCTTCGGTCCTTTTGTACCCTGGGTAGTAAAACATTTAACTAAAAAAGCCAGAAGTGTTTCTTCACAGAATTGTTCATAGATTTATGAAAATTTTGCTATTTAGACCTATTTTGGACCACCCTGTATTCAAAAATAAAAGGAACTTTAACGATATTCATGTAGTTCATTTTGATAACCATTTTCTTTTAAATTAAATAGTCCATGCTAACTAAATTTCATAGAATATTATATACAAACCCTCATTGTATGCATTATTTCATCATAATTTTAGACACCCTGTACTTTTCCTGTGTACATTTTGGGCAAGTGATTCTTAGCAAATTTGGTAGCACCTTCTGCGGTTGTTCTGATTTTGGTGACTATCTTCATCTAAACCCTAATTGTACAAACTATCAAAATATTTTGTGAGGAGCAAAAACGATCAACTTTTTTATGTTCCACTCTGTAAAAATTTTACACACCCTGTATAATTTGATTCTTTTTTTTGCAAAAATGAAAAACCTTGAATCATAAGCTTTCCAACAATATCTAGTTTGTGGGTCATTAAGTATGTAAAACTTAAGTTTTGTCCCGTTTAATCAGAATTGGTGCATTTCTCAACATTATTAGAAGTGAAACATTTTTTTGGACCAGTTTGTGACTTCTGACCAGGAACATCATTTGTGCCGATAAATGCTAAGTAGCTACCTTGTTTTTTGTGATGATGTAAAATATATTGATTATTCCTTTTTCTTGAGACATCTCGCGGGCCTCAAAAAAAACACTGGCGGGCTGCTGGTTTAAAACGTTCCATAACTTGGTTTTAAAAAATAGGATGACTTCTTTCCACTATTGCAGTTTTTTTGACATGCCCTGTATAAACAAACTTTTCTAAAACTGTTCTATCTCTATCACACCTAAATACCAACATGTCATGTGCACAATCAAAATATTGATTGTCCTGATGTTTGGTATCGTGGAAGGTCTTATGGCATAAAATATTGAAATGCATTTTAAAAATTAAAAAAACCTTTGTTGCCATGAAATGCATTTTAAAAAAATTAAAAAACCTTTGTTGCCATGGCAACACCCATTTGTATTTTGGGCTACTTTTGCCCATTTCTAAGGGGAAAATATGGGCACATATCCCTTTTCTTCTAAGTTACTGACTCAAAAGTGTAAAAGATATCAAATAAAGGTCTTGAGTATTGCAAAGTATTATCTTCCTTCTTTACTGACAGGTGATGTCAACTTTATTTTGTATCCTATTTTTGGGTCTGGCAACACTGGTAATTTTACAATATCCAAAATAAACGCTTTTAACCAAATTTGGTACTCGAAAAATTAATTTGCCTGAGAACTCAAGATTTTTCTTCTTGGTTTTGAATACCATTATGTAGTCATTGCCTCTTTCAATTCAATTATATAGGGATAAGACAGTGTTGCCAGAAAGCAGTACCCTTTTTTTGAAAAAAAGATGAATCTAAAACGCCACAGATTAAGTACGTTTTATGAGTAAATAGTCTGCATATAAACTATTTTTACAATAAATGGCTCGTATTTGGGTGTTTCTAGTTTAAAGTGTTGCCAAACTCCCAGAAAATCCAAAGATTTTTTAATTTTCAGTATCTGTCTTTTTCAACAACAAAAAGTGATACTACTTTCTGACAACACTGTCTTATCCCTAAATAAATTTGGGTACAAAGCGCTTATTTTTAATATTATAAAACTACCAGTGTTGCCAAAGCCAAAAATAGGATACAAAATAAAGTTGATGAGTTGACATAACCTGTCAGTAAAAAAGAAAGATAACAATGAGTCTGCAAAAATTGACAAATTTTCAAACATGATTTTTCTCAACACGCTGTTTTTAGTGATGTGCCTGTATGTCAGAACAGCGACGATATGTATTGACCTAAAATCAACTACACTGTACAAATCAAAATTCACAATTTCGTGCATACTTTTATTTTACTTTACTAATATAATTGTAAACAAATAAAAACATGTTACACAGTTTGATAACATCCTCAGTTAAAATTGGTGAACCCGTTCTGTGCGAACAACAAATCAAAACACAGCCCCGGGGTGCTCAGTGATCATTACAAGAGGGGTATCATGCGTGTCCAAGAAATCACGTAATTAGGGTAGTTTTTAAAGCTGGGGCACGTTACGTACGTAACATGAATAGGGTATCAAAACAAGCCAAATTAAGAAAAAGGGTACTTTGTACATCATTGGCTTTCGTATTTAGGGTCCTTATTTGTTCCATGAGGATTATAAATAGCCATGATACATGGGCGAGATATATTTCTCAACTTGTATCCTTCGCAAGTATAATTGAGTACTTGTTTAGGGTATCAACATATTTTGAGTACTTGTTTAGGGTACTGGCAATACTGATATTACTTGCTTTAGGGTATGTAACATACTTTGCCATACTTGTTTAGGGGGCGCTTTTTCACATTAACACGATCGTATTTAGGGTACTTTTTGAAAGTCATTGGACGCGCATGATACCCCCTTATTATGACCACTGAGCACCCCGGGAACACAGCGCGTAGTGTGCACATGCATAGCGAGCACACAAAGTGTGCATTTAGATATTTTCAATGCACTACTCATATTGTTTCCTGCTTTCTGCACTAAAATTACTATGCGTTTTGAACCAATCAGAGAGCAGAAAACTAAAAATTTTGACCAAACAGCCACCTTTTTCAAAAATGTGCACTTGGCTTGACTGATAAGGGTTGCAAAACAATATACCCTAACTCTGTGAATTTCACTGGGTTTTTTTACTACACAAAATATCATGAAAATCAAGATTCCATTCTACTTACAAGAAGGTGACAAAAAAAAACCTGTTCTACAGTCTCGAGCGTCCCCTTTTTTTAAAAACAAATTAAAAAGCTTTTTTTTATTGCATAATTTTTAATAAGTTTATTTTCCAAAAAGTTAAGAAAATAAGATTCACCTGACCGACCAACCTGGAGAGGTCTGTTTGCCCTGGGGTGCGGTTTTGTCAGTCGCCTTTGCATTGTTTGGCAGATTTCATTGGTAGGTTGATAGATGCAAAAGTGATTTTTTGTTCACATTTCACAACACAATAGATATACATTTACATATTTACATAAACATAATTACTTAATATTAGGTGTTACAGATTGCAGATGTTATTTGTATGAAATATGTAAAAACAAATCCAACGTACAAAAATACAATTTTATAGTTTTACAATGACTAACTTTGGCTTAGAATTTAAATGGGCATTGAGAGATGTATCGATATATATACTAAATGAGCAAATAACGTAAAGATAATCATCAAGAACATAGCCCAAATATGTCATACAATTCCGACATCGCCTTCATGCCAAATAAGCAAATAACGGCACTTCCGGGTTGAGATTTGCCGCGAAAGTCTGTAAGAAAAACGATAGCATAACTCCAGAATTCAGCACCTAGTTTCGATATGATCATACCGAAACTAAGAAAATCATGAAATTTTATATGATCAACGGCGAATGTTGGTAAACTATTTCAGATGGTAGTTAGTATATGCCTAAGTATTACTTTGATGCCAAAAAACTGATTTCCAGGATAATTGAGGGCGCACTCCCATACGTATCTCTCAATGCCACTTTAAACAAAATAGAGATATCTAAATACTCAATTGTTATCATATTATTTTTAAACAATATAATAACAATTGGGTAAAGTGCATTATTGATTAGGCCAAGAAAAAAAGAAAAGAAGATCTGTCTCACATACCCAGCGCAAGTGTGCACTAAACTAAATGGGGGTATCCCCTACACTTAAAAGATGTGTTCAAAAATAGAATCGGAAAGTATGCATGGCAAAATCTTCAATTTATAAGACTTGACAGCAATACAATTGCTTAAAATGCCTAGGATTTTTGATTAATTATGATTAATGGGTCATCACAGGAGCATTGGCTGAGCGGGAAGGCGTTGAAGAGTTGGATTGCGTTGTTGAGGGTGTGGAGCATAACATTGAATTGGAACCAGATCCGAATGGACAATGGTGGTTGCCCTTGAGGAGCCTGAATGTGAAATTGAGTTGGATTGGGGAGTCGCAGGAGCATAAGCTGATCGGGAAGGCATTGAAGAGTTGGTATGCGCTGTTGAGGGCCAAGGGGTCAGTAAACATACCAAGCGGGTACACATTCGCGTCCAAAAAAACATCGAAAAGGGTCCAGATTTCACCACACGACGTCGTCGACGTCTTTCTGAAAAGGGGTACTTTTTAGGGGGCATCGCACTTTAGGGTATCCATTACAGCATCGAGGTATCGACGTTTAGGGGTACTAATTGCCAGGCTAATTGTTGTATGTGTGACTTTTCAACAAACATGCAAAATGTTGAAAAAAATCTTCAATATTTCCCTACTGTTTGTATGCATTCTACATCGTGCATCATGCATATCTGTATAAATGTCACATGATTATGAATTAAGATTATTTTGAGCATTACTATATTACGCCCCGGGTTGAGGGAGTGCTTGCAGAGCGTAACATTGAAAAAATGCCCTGGAATGGGGAATGTAAAGATGAGTTGGATTGGGGAGTCACTTGAGTATAAGCTGTGCGGGAAGGCATTGAAGAGTTGGATTGCACTGTTAAGCGTGTGCTTGCAGAGCGTAATGTTGAAATGGAACCAGATTGGAGAATGGTGGCTGCTCTTGCGGGGACTGTGGAAATGAGCTAGATTGGTGAATCACAGGAGCATTGGCAGCGTGTGAAGGCATTGAAGAGTAGGATTGCGCTTTTGAGCCTGAGGGTGTGCTTGCAGAGGGTAACATTGAAATTAAACCAGATTGGCGAATGATGGTTGCCTTTGCAAGGACTGAATGTGGAAATGAGCTGGATTCAGGAATTACATGACTATTGACTGAGTGGGAAAACATTAAAGATTTGGATTGCGCCATTGAGGGTGTGCTTGCAGAGCGTGGAATCAGATTAGCTTATGGTGGTTGCCCTTGCAGGGACTGAATGTGGAAATGAGCTGGATTCAGGAATTACAGGAGTATTGGCTGTGTGGGAAGGCGTTGAAGAGTTAGATTGCACTGTTGAGGGTGTGCTCCGGGGGGGGGGGGGTACTCACGTATATTGGCCATACGGGTATGTGCGGGGACAAAGACCCCCTTTTCACGACCTGTCGCCGCTCATAAAGCATCTCATTTCACTGATAAGTCATTCCACAAGCTATACAATCCAAACTCTAGCGCCGAGTTGCCCCCAAATATACCCAATTTTGGTAAATTTAGCCCAATTTGTCCTAATTTACTTTAAAAACACCCAATTGAGCGGGAAATGTTTTCAACTTGGGCCGTTCGCCAAGACCCCCAATTCAGGATGTGTCAGTTCGGTAAGCCCTGTTTTGAGAATGCACAGTCACACAACCCTACCCTCATAAAATTTGAGTATGGGTGTCCTTGCAGAGCGTAACATTGAAATGGAACCAGATTGGCGAATGGTGGTTGCCCTTGCGGTGACTGAATGTGGAAATGAGCTGGATTCAGGAATCACCTGAGTATTGGCTGAGCAGGAAGGCGTTGAAGAGTTATATTGCGCTGTTGAGGGTGTGCTTGCAGAGCGTAACCTTGAAATAGAACCAGATTGGCTAATGGTGGTTGCCCTTGCGGTGACTGAATCAGGAAATGAGCTGGATTCGGGAATCACAGGAGTATTGGCTGAGCGGGAAGGCATTGAAGAGTTGGATTGCGCTGTTGAGGGTGTGCTTGCAGAGCGTAACATTGAAATGGAACCAGATTGGCGAATGGATGTTACACTTGCGGGGATTGAATGGGGAAATGAGCTGGATTCAGGAATCACAGGAGTATTGGCTGAGCGGGAAGGCATTGAAGAGTTGGATTGCGCTGTTGAGGGTGAGCTTGCAGAGCGTAACCTTGAAATGGAACCAGATTGGCGAATGGAGGTTACCCTTGCGGTGACTGAATGTGGAAATGCGCTGGGTTCAGGAATCACAGGAGTATTGGCTGAGCGGGAAGGCGTTGAAGAGTTGGATTGCGCTGTTGAGGGTGTGCTTGCAGAGCGTAACCTTGAAATGGAACCAGATTGGCGAATGGAGGTTGCCCTTGCTGGGACTGAATCAGGAAATGAGCTGGATTGGGGAATCACAGCATTGGCTGAGCGGGAAGGCATTGAAGAGTTGGATTGCACTGTTGAGGGTGTGCTTGCAGAGCGTAACCTTGAAATGGAACCAGATTGGTGAATGGAGGTTGCCCTTGCGGTGACTGAATCAGGAAATGAGCTGGATTGGGGAATCACAGCATTGGCTGTGCAGGAAGGCATTGAAGAGTTGGATTGCACTGTTGAGGGTGTGCTTGCAGAGCGTAACCTTGAAATGGAACCAGATTGGCGAATGGAGGTTGCCCTTGCGGTGACTGAATCAGGAAATGAGCTGGATTGGGGAATCACAGCATTGGCTGTGCAGGAAGGCATTGAAGAGTTGGATTGCACTGTTGAGGGTGTGCTTGCAGAGCGTAACATTGAAATGGAACCAGATTGGCGAATGGAGGTTACCCTTGCGGGGACTGAATGTGGAAATGAGCTGGATTCAGGAATTACAGGAGTATTGGCTGTGCGATAAGGCGTTGAAGAGTTGGATTGCGCTGTTGAGGGTGTGCTTGCAGAGCGTAACATTGAAATGGAACCAGATTGGCGAATGGATGTTACACTTGCGGGGATTGAATGTGGAAATGAGCTGGATTCAGGAATCACAGGAGTATTGGCTGAGCGGGAAGGCATTGAAGAGTTGGATTGCGCTGTTGAGGGTGTGCTTGCAGAGCGTAACATTGAAATGGAACCAGATTGGCGAATGGATGTTACACTTGCGGGGATTGAATGTGGAAATGAGCTGGATTCAGGAATCACAGGAGTATTGGCTGAGCGGGAAGGCATTGAAGAGTTGGATTGCGCTGTTGAGGGTGTGCTTGCAGAGCGTAACATTGAAATGGAACCAGATTGGCGAATGGATGTTACACTTGCGGGGATTGAATGTGGAAATGAGCTGGATTCAGGAATCACAGGAGTATTGGCTGTGCGGGAAGGCATTGAAGAGTTGGATTGCGCTGTTGCGGGTGTGCTTGCAGAGCGTAACTTTGAAATGGACCCAGATTGGCGAATGGAGGTTACCCTTGCGGGGACCGAATGTGGAAATGAGCTGGATTCAGGAATTACAGGACTATTGGCTGTGCGGGAAGGCATTGAAGAGTTGGATTGCGCTGTTGCGGGTGTGCTTGCAGTGCGTAACTTTGAAATGGAACCAGATTGGCGAATGGATGTTACACTTGCGGGGATTGAATGTGGAAATGAGCTGGATTCAGGAATCACAGCATTGGCTGTGCAGGAAGGCATTGAAGAGTTGGATTGCACTGTTGAGGGTGTGCTTGCAGAGCGTAACATTGAAATGGAACCAGATTGGCGAATGGAGGTTACCCTTGCGGGGACTGAATGTGGAAATGAGCTGGATTCAGGAATTACAGGAGTATTGGCTGTGCGGTAAGGCGTTGAAGAGTTGGATTGCGCTGTTGAGGGTGTGCTTGCAGAGCGTAACATTGAAATGGAACCAGATTGGCGAATGGATGTTACACTTGCGGGGATTGAATGTGGAAATGAGCTGGATTCAGGAATCACAGGAGTATTGGCTGAGCGGGAAGGCATTGAAGAGTTGGATTGCGCTGTTGAGGGTGTGCTTGCAGAGCGTAACATTGAAATGGAACCAGATTGGCGAATGGATGTTACACTTGCGGGGATTGAATGTGGAAATGAGCTGGATTCAGGAATCACAGGAGTATTGGCTGAGCGGGAAGGCATTGAAGAGTTGGATTGCGCTGTTGAGGGTGTGCTTGCAGAGCGTAACATTGAAATGGAACCAGATTGGCGAATGGATGTTACCCTTGCGGGGATTGAATGTGGAAATGAGCTGGATTCAGGAATCACAGGAGTATTGGCTGTGCGGGAAGGCATTGAAGAGTTGGATTGCGCTGTTGCGGGTGTGCTTGCAGAGCGTAACTTTGAAATGGACCCAGATTGGCGAATGGAGGTTACCCTTGCGGGGACCGAATGTGGAAATGAGCTGGATTCAGGAATTACAGGACTATTGGCTGTGCGGGAAGGCATTGAAGAGTTGGATTGCGCTGTTGCGGGTGTGCTTGCAGTGCGTAACTTTGAAATGGAACCAGATTGGCGAATGGATGTTACACTTGCGGGGATTGAATGTGGAAATGAGCTGGATTCAGGAATCACAGCATTGGCTGTGCAGGAAGGCATTGAAGAGTTGGATTGCACTGTTGAGGGTGTGCTTGCAGAGCGTAACATTGAAATGGAACCAGATTGGCGAATGGAGGTTACCCTTGCGGGGACTGAATGTGGAAATGAGCTGGATTCAGGAATTACAGGAGTATTGGCTGTGCGGTAAGGCGTTGAAGAGTTGGATTGCGCTGTTGAGGGTGTGCTTGCAGAGCGTAACATTGAAATGGAACCAGATTGGCGAATGGATGTTACACTTGCGGGGATTGAATGTGGAAATGAGCTGGATTCAGGAATCACAGGAGTATTGGCTGAGCGGGAAGGCATTGAAGAGTTGGATTGCGCTGTTGAGGGTGTGCTTGCAGAGCGTAACATTGAAATGGAACCAGATTGGCGAATGGATGTTACACTTGCGGGGATTGAATGTGGAAATGAGCTGGATTCAGGAATCACAGGAGTATTGGCTGAGCGGGAAGGCATTGAAGAGTTGGATTGCGCTGTTGAGGGTGTGCTTGCAGAGCGTAACATTGAAATGGAACCAGATTGGCGAATGGATGTTACACTTGCGGGGATTGAATGTGGAAATGAGCTGGATTCAGGAATCACAGGAGTATTGGCTGTGCGGGAAGGCATTGAAGAGTTGGATTGCGCTGTTGCGGGTGTGCTTGCAGAGCGTAACTTTGAAATGGACCCAGATTGGCGAATGGAGGTTACCCTTGCGGGGACCGAATGTGGAAATGAGCTGGATTCAGGAATTACAAGAGTATTGGCTGTGCGGGAAGGCATTGAAGA
Source organism: Ophiura sarsii (assembly GCA_035610835.1). Classification (NCBI taxonomy): domain Eukaryota; kingdom Metazoa; phylum Echinodermata; class Ophiuroidea; order Amphilepidida; family Ophiuridae; genus Ophiura; species Ophiura sarsii. Next base: position 57,762,502 of record CM069454.1, read on the forward strand.
GTTGGATTGCGCTGTTGCGGGTGTGCTTGCAGTGCGTAACTTTGAAATGGACCCAGATTGGCGAATGGAGGTTACCCTTGCGGGGACCGAATGTGGAAATGCGCTGGGTTCAGGAATCGGAGGAGTATTGGCTGAGCAGGAAGGCGTTGAAGAGTTGGATTGCGCTGTTGAGGGTGTGCTTGCCGAGCGTAACATTGAAATGGAACCAGATTGGCGAATGGAGGTTACCCTTGCGGGGACTGAATGTGGAAATGAGCTGGATTCAGGAATTACAGGAGTATTGGCTGTGCGGGAAGGCGTTGAAGAGTTGGATTGCGCTGCTGCGGGTGTGCCTGCAGAGCATAACATTGAAATGGAACCAGATTGGCGAATGGAGGTTACCCTTGCGGGGACTGAATGTGGAAATGAGCTGGATTCAAGAATTACAGGAGTATTGGCTGAGCGGTAAGGCGTTGAAGAGTTGGATTGCGCTGTTGAGGGTGTGCTTGCCGAGCGTAACATTGAAATGGAACCAGATTGGCCAATGGTGGTTGCCCTTGCTGGGACTGAATGTGGAAATGAGCTGGATTCAAGAATTACAGGAGTATTGGCTGTGCGGGAAGGCGTTGAAGAGTTGGATTGAGCTGTTGCGGGTGTGCTTGTAGAGCGTAACGTTGAAATGGAACCAGATTGGCCAATGGTGGTTGCCCTTGCAGGGACTATATGTGGAAATGAGCTGGATACGGATATCACAGGAGTATTGGATGAGCGGGAATGTGTTGAAGAGTTGGATTGCGCTGTTGAGGGTGTGCTTGCAGAGCGTAACTTTGAAATGGAACCAGATTGGCGAATGGTGGTTGGAACTGAGGAAGTAGCTGTTCGAGTGGGAACAATAAACGCTGTGACATCCGATGATTTGTTGTATTCAATAAGATATTCAGGGTATACCTGGTTTGTCTCAAATATAACAAAGATCGATGGATCGCTGTCGTCATCGACGCACGAGTCGTGAAGATCCTTGCCTGGTTTAGATGGATCTTTTGGCGGAGGGCGCTTCATATCAGGAGTACCTGTGATGTACGATCCTACCAGGACTCGAACAAGGAACATCCTGCGGACGTTGTTCTCCAGCGCGGTGTATGAGTTGGAGTAGTAAGACTTGCAATGGAAATAGCTACCTTGACCATAGAGAGTCCCCACATTAAAGCCGCTAATGCGGAAATCAAAGTTTTGCAGACATATTGCCTCTGAGCTGTCTCGCTTTGTGCCGTGCCATAGTTGCTTTTCTAGCACATGCTTACTCTTCCTTTTCATCTTTTCTCTTTTTCTGTGTCAAAAAAATTAATAAAAATTAAAAAAATGTATAAATATCATTGGTATGTATTTCCATGCCGTATCATCAAATAGCACACAATGAAAAACGTGGACAATTTTTTACATGTTCATACACAAAAAAAATTGTTCAAATTAATTTTCATCAAAAGTGGTGATTTTCCACTAACATATGGCCCCTTGAAACGATGATTTGCTTGGAAAAAGCAGGGTTGTTTATGAATGATCCGATAAGTTTTTTGTAGCTAATGACATCACATACTTAAAGACAAAGAGGCGTAGCTATAACAAGCAGTGGAGGTGCAGGCATCATAATTTGCTGGGGTAGGGTGGGGGGTTTGGGGGGGGGGGAGGTTGAGGATGATTTAGGGGGTGGTCACAGACAACTATCTAATACACATGTTCTATAGTAGACATGGCAAATAGGGACACTAATAATTTTTAATATATTTTTGATATATCAAAACATTTTGAGCGAAAAGTTACTATCATTCAGTTGATGTACACACCCCAATGTCGCATATCCGCCAGTTTTTTTATGTGACTTTTGGTGGGTTTACAATTGAAATTGTACAATAGAAACTGAGTGTGTTGATTTGAAAAGGTATAAAACATTTGCAAATGTTAAAAAAGGTCGGTGAGCCAGAAGGATTACACACTCACCTATAATAATCTTCCCACAATTCCACATTCTGTACACGTTTTACAGCCAGTATGTTCACATCGTCCATGGTTTCTAGAAACATCTTCTCCACTGCTAGGTATTCTTCCTCTCTGGAGTGGAGACGGATCAACTTGGGCTCCGAGCTTGTAAGCATGCCTTTCATAACCCACGTATTCGGCAAAATTCCCTCATTAGACCTATCTTGGGTTTTCTGCTGCCTTGTGTAAAAAGAGGAATGTTGGAAAAATTGTATAAGGCAAAGAAAAAAAGAAATACTGTTTTATGGCCCGACCGACCCATTATTTTAGAAAATTGGTAAACGAAACAAAAATGTTGCTTGTATAAGAAAAGGCAATTTTTCTTCTTCAAATTTGGGGGATTTTTTATGGTCATTTTGATAGGAAAACGAAGCAACAAAAAATAAGCCCCATCGACCGAGCCGTCCATTTCCTGTAGAACAGGGTGGTATCATGGTGTGTTTTTCGTTGCCTAAAAGTGATTGTTGATTCTGTATTCAGGACATAGCCTTGACATCTTATAATTACATCAAATGGATGCATTTGCCTGGACTATATGTTAACAGATTTTAACAATAACAAACAATATGTTAAGAGCCTATGGTCCGTATGCACAATATGTTAAGAGCCTATGGTCCGTATGCACAAAAGAGTTAGACCGGGTCTAAAGTTAGACTATGGTCCGTATGCACAAAAGAGTTAGACCGGGTCTAAAGTTAGACCTGGTCTAATTGAAATTTATTCATGCCTCAAAAGCTGTTGTCCTCTGCATTTTCATGAGATATTTTGTGCTATTTTTGAACTTTGCATCCAAATCTTTACAATTTGTTAGCTAATTTGAAAAGGAAATGTAATTAAAGGTGTGCATTTCACAAAACTAAAATCCACTTAGACCAGGTCTAACTTTAGACCCGGTCTAACTTTTTTGTGCATACGGACCATGAGTTCTATTTGTGGTATGTGAACAATCTATATTGCTGTCTACAGTATTACTAAATTGAGATAGACAATGTTAGAACATTTCTAGATGTGAATGATAAAGGATTAGTTTTGTTATTCCAACCCCAAGATTGTTTGGTACAAGTGAATGCAATAGGAGCAACAGGTAACAGCCGACAAGTACATCATTTTGATGTGACTGGACACATATGTAATCATGGCTAGATATACTGCTACCACCTCCTAAACTTAACCAAACAATAAATTTAACACACCATTAACAAATATTGATAAAAAAACATGATAACAAATTTCAATCCTATTACTGTCACATAATCCGGACCAAACTGCCGCATGTGACCGGCCACCAGTTTTGATACTTTTCAACAAGCTTGATATACCATTAGGGTCATTCCTATTTTGTCCTTTTGCAATTTGTCCTGTCCAATATTAGCAGTTTAGGATTTGGATTAGGATAAGTTTGGTTTTCCCCGAGGGGGGGGGGCACTGTCATTGGATTGTTGATTCTGTATTCAGGACCCAGCCTTGACTTCTGTAATCATGGCTAGATGTACCACCTCCAGACTAGCCCAACAATGAATCTAACGCACCAATGACAAATATTGACAAAAACATTTAAAACCTATGACTGACTACTAGTCACATAATCTGGATCAAACTGCCGCATGACCGGCTCCCAGTTCTGATACATATATTCAACAAGCTTGATATACCATTAGGGCCATTCCCATTTTGTCCTTTTGCAATTTGTCCTGTCCAATATTATCAGTTTATGGTTATGGGTTGGAGGGCTATTGCGTTTATTATAAGGTTAGGGTTGGTTTTCATAATGAAAACTAGCCAGCATCTGCTCCAACAAAACTTTGCACGACCCATTTCCCATTGAAACCGCTTGAAAATGTTACCTCTTTTTTCGCAAAATCTTCCTTAAATACACAAACGCAATATTTCCTCAAATTGGGATTATGAAACAAGACACTTGAAGCTTTACTCTCGACTAAATATTGTTACGATTGAAGCTAGCACAACGAAGCACTGATTCTTTTTAACCCGAAAACCCTCCGATTTTTTCATGTGCAGTAGTGAAAATTTACCATTTTAAAGCTCTAAATTGACCACCCCGTCCAACTCTGGTTAGCGTAATGCACTTATCAATTCAACAAGCCCGGCCCCGGGGACCCGGGGCATGGCAGGGACCATGCGGGGACCGTACACGAGTGTACACAAAATGATGCCCGGCTATGCGGGGGAGTGTACGCGGACGTACAAACTGTGCCCCCGCTAGCCGGGGCGTGTAGCGGGGACGTACGCTAAGGTACACAAATGTACACCCCGGGCGCTTGCTATAAATAAGCTAGAGATGCGAGGCGCTTGACGGAATAAGCATAATAACACATAGGGAACACATAGAAATGCATTCCGGTATGTTTGCAGAAAGAAATAAGCGACATTGGAACTGTAGCCGGGTGAATACTTTGTCCTGGGAAATGGGTGGCCGGGACTGTACACTTTGTCCCGGCCAAGGGGCCGGGACTGTAGCGGGGACGTACACAAAATGGTGCCCGGCCCTGCGGGGACCGTACACGATTGTAGCCGGGACGTCACATGGGCAATTTGTACGTCCCGGCCCTAATCCCCGCTATCGAAATGATATAAATAACTGACAATATAATATTTCGAATTATATAAGGTTCGGCCTGATTGGCCTTATAACAACGAAGCACAACTGTTAGTTAAATTAATTAAAGCACTAATTTCCCGTTTGTTGACGTCTTGAAAGCATGCGAAAAATAGAGTTACAATGCAAAACTCGGTCTGTGTGCATAGTATGCGTTAATGCATGGTGATTTTCTATTGTTATCAAATTTAGAAGGTTAACCCTCCCTGACTACTGCACACAGAGCTGGAACTAGATCTTTTGATCAAAATCATGCCAAAGTTTTCATTATCCCCCCCACCCCCCATTGAAAAGGGGTATAGTATGTAGTAACTGCTGAAGACCACATTTTTGGCCCGCTTCTGCCCCCCCCCCCCCCCCCCATTCAGCCTGCATCATCTCTGAAGACCCCCAAATCCCCATTTTTATTGATAATTCAAAAATCATGAACATTTCAGTTCTAAACCTCACCATCTTCAGTTACACTTTGACAGACAAGCGTGCGAAAGTTATGAAATATCTTTACGAATTGTGATTCTTACTATTATAGTTCTAAGGTCTAATGATGTATTATGATGAAATAAAGTACCTTACAAGTTCCCATCGATCGGACTCCGTCTGAAACTTTGGCCTTCTGCGCACACTCCTCTGTGTCTTGTAATGGACATTTTGATACTGCATGGTTTTAAAGTTGAGTTGGTAGTTGTTCTCATGGGTGGAGAATGGGAACATCTTATCACCATGTCCTGTCAGATAATCCTCATACGCTCTCTCTAAGGTGTCCCCATCTACATCACTTGTAGCATCTTTGGCTGACTGAAAATAGAAGATGTAGAATATCATCAGAACATGCTTAGAACTTACCACACTTTTCACCCAGCTATTGGTTTTACCGTATGCAAAACAGATTTTTCAGAAACCTTCAAGGTCTAGCTCAAAGATTACTGAACTAATACCAGGCATATTTGTACTCATTTCAATGCATTCCTCATGGTGATTTCAAATATGGTAATGAAATTTAATAATTTTGACATTTATGAAACATTTTGTGAAACGTTGGAATGTTGTCTGCAGATGCCTACCTCGTGGAAACGGTTAAAATAATGATTCTTACTATTATTACGAAGCTCTAACCCTAACACTCCCGGGGATACATTTTTAAGAGGGTAGAAATGGGTGTAATCTTGCGGGCAAAATTTGCCATGCCGGCTGTGGGATTTGAACCCAGGGCCATGTAGGAGCCCATGCCTCAGTCCACTTTGCCAGTGAGTCGCACGTCCAAATTCAATAATTCTGTCGGCATTGATCATCCGTCATGATCGTCTGGGGAGATAGACTGAGGGTTGGTGCCAGCATAATTTTCACATGGGATTTCATAGGCTGTAGGGTTAAACATCTTATACATAATAGCTATTTGTTTCACAATGTAGTAGTGTTGTGACCAGTCCCTAACTTCAAGTCATAAGTCATAAAAACACTAAAACCTCAAGACATTTTTTAATATATTTTTCATCAGGATAATGTCATTACATTTAGGGCAATTTACTGGGCAAAATGTCTAGTCAAGTTACGAGTAAAAAATGAGTAAACCCTGCAAAGCAGTCACCTTTGTAATCTTCCTGGGGGTGGGGAATGGGCAACTATGGTATACAGTCCTCAAAATAAGTAACTGACCGGGTAATAAATATACTCATAACTCCAAAACTGTAGCTCCTACGTACACATATTAAATTATAAAGTTGTAAGGAAATCTCTTTTCTTCAATTTGAGATATTACACGAGAAGATTGAATGAATATTAACTCAATTATGAGTCCAAAACCAAAACAGTTTTTCATTTTAACACTTAGGTTTTGAACACGCTGGACCGTGTGACAGGTATGTGTATGGGCTGCATTGATCAATTGAAGCATCCCGAGTCCTCATCTAACTATCAACCCGTGAGTTATACTATCAGTTAATCAATAATCTGCCTGTTGCTAGTCTGAGGCTGCGTGTCGACGAACAAAATGTTAAAATGAAAAACTGACTTGGCTTTGGTTTTGAACTCATAACTGAATTAATTTTCATTCAATCTTCACGTGTAATATCTCAAATTGAAGAAAAGAGATTTCCTTACAACTTTATAATTCAATATTTTTACGTAAGAGCTATAGTTTTTGAATTGAGAGCATATTAATTACCTGGCCAGTTATTTAATTTGAGGATGGACAAACACAGACTTGATTGATGTCTTGGTTTGACTTGAACATGTTGAAGTATTAGATTGAGCTAGATACACTGTTGGTTTTTATATTTTTATAATTTATCAAACACAAATAAATAATTCTGGGACACCCTGTATAAATTACCTTCTGAGCATACTGTATCCATGTTCCATTCATATCTTGCCAATACCACAGCCAATCAATGCAGAACGGTTCTAACCAGGCTGATCGACATTGAACTGTAGACATGGTACTGAGGCGTCGGATGATGTCATTTCCGGTGCAAAATGTGGAAACTGTTAAATCCTTCAACACCTCTTCGTGGCAATAATCTCCACGTTTATCGCTGTAAAGAGAAAGATTGATACACAATAAGCAGTGGTACCATGGGGGGGGGGGGGGGGCAATGGGATTGTTTTGGGGAATGCCCCCAGTCACAACTTTTGCCACCCCCCCAATCAATCGAATATGTTGACTTTTAATTTCAACACACTTTGCCCCAACATTTGTTCTTTCCCCCAAGTTTTTCTTGCACCCCCCCCCCCCTCCCCCCCACAAAAAGAAAAGAAAAAAGATTGATATGTTGCTGCCACATACCTAGACTGGGTCCGCACATCCCTCTATATAGCCCACACTAAAAGACTGGTTGAAAACACAGCAAAAAAGTGTCCGGCCTCTCGCGGAATTCCACACACACTGTTCATCCCTATGATCATATCCACAGAGCACCTCTCCCTCCTCTCCCACTTCCCCCACATAAGATATAGTTCATTCATTTCCAAATTGGCAAACAAATATGCGTTTTTTATCTCAAAAACACAAAAAATGCAAAACTCAAAATTAATCCAAGCGAATATGCATGAAATTTGATGCATCATCGTTTTGTTGCATTTCGTGCCTACACATTTCGATATTCATTCAATTTGGAACTGATCAAACTATAGTGTTTACATCTCTTCTATTAACCCGGGGGGTGGGGGGGGGGAGGTTACTCGGATTTGATTTGGTCGGGGTGTGCGGCTGGAGATTCAAAACCCCTATCCATTTTTGAGGGTGATTTTGGAAAAAAATGTTACCCATTTTTAAAAGTATATGACCCGATCATATTTTCATAACACAGATTTTTCTCAAATATATGGAGATTTTCATATCACATGAAAGATCATATTTTTGGGGGGCGAAGCCACCCTTATAGCATCAGATTGCAAAAAATTACACATTTTGGTCTTTCTAGACATAAGTGGGGGCCGCCATGTTTTTTTGTAGTCTTTGTAAATTACATGCACCTATGCAGTTTATTTTAACAGTCCTGCAGTCTGTGATAGAGTCAAAGCTATATTTGTTTAGCCTTGATGATTCAATCAGAGAGATGTTATTAGACTCCCAACAGAGAGACATAATCGCTTATCTTGTTTGACTACGGAGAAATCTCCCAATTGTTGTGAGGTTGCCTAATAAATCAAGAAAATCTTTGAATAAATGGTGAGTTGTGGCTGTCATATATACCTAGATTGTTCTTCAGATGGTATTCCACCCCCTCCCCCTTTCCATGCACACAAATCAACTTTATTGGTTTCCTGTACTATTCTTTTAGACTGCGGTGTTTTGATTTGATTTTTTGTTTGAATTATGGAAAATACATACACCATTTTCATGGTATTTTGTTTGGTATGCAACAGAAAATGGTTACAAAACATGCTTCTTTATCTTGGATCACCACCATTCCATTTCAATGGAATTTTTATTCTGATTAACATACTGAAATTTGACGGTCCAAATCAGTATGATTACGAAGAAATCGGTGAAATAACATCCAATTACCGCGAAAGGTGGTTAACCACCAATTAGTTTGTGTACAACTCAATGGGCACATTTCACGGCATCTTGTGCGTCTAAAATAAGAACCATTAGAGTTATGCAACTCAAACTTTGGAATACATCTCTTTTAAGGATGACCTTTCATGAATATAAAACTTCAAATTGAAAATCGGAACATCTACCTTTAAGGATTTTGCTTCATTATAGACCAAATTTTCGGGGAAAATAGGGAAAATATACCTATTTTTCGCAAATTTCGCGAAAATATACCTAATTTTTGCAAAAATAGACCCAAATGTGACCCCATTGAATTTTATGGATTTTCCAGCACAAAATCATACCCCATGTTTAGGGATTTTTTATACCATATTAGGTGAGTACCTCCCCCCCCCCCCCCCCACAACCGGGTTTACAATACACTGATACTTCATGCATACCTCAACACATATGTCAAAACATCAGTGGTTGGCTCGCAGAAATTTTCTTCTAAACTTATATTATCATCCTGTGGAAAGTTTGTCCATGAGTTGTCGGAATCAAAATCCACATATTGCCACTGATAAGGACGCTCCGCATGAAATTTACGACACTCCTTGCCGTATTTACACTTCTTGTTGCGCAATATGGCTGGACAGATTTCACGAGCCATAACAGGGGAAGAAGAACTTGTGGAGGATCTGACACTGAGGCTTTTCTTTCCGGTGAGTCCAGCAGATAATTGCTGGGTAGCCATACGAACAGCAGGTCTCTGTTTTGCTGCAGCACATGCCTCATTGGTGGTCAATTTAAAATCAGTTCCAAGTTTTGGTCTACGTAGAAATAGCTGCGTTGTATTTCCAACAATGATTTTAATTTGTTCAATTGAATGTGTCGCGAAGAACCCATATGGAGTTGGTCCACCTATCAAGAAGGTATGGTATTCTCTCTCTAAGATATCACTATTTATGGCACGCCTGATTTGTAGCACCTGTATAAGATATGGATACAGAGAGTAAACAAACCTGACCTCTGGGATTTCAACAAAAATGCGGAGGGACAAGATGACCCAATTAATCGTTGCAAATCGTCACTCTGCGACCGGGAATGTATCTTGGGACCCCGTCGCACATCAACCCGCCAGCCCGCATACAGGCAAGCCTCAACTATCAGGTTCACCTTCCCATAGTATACCACGCTCATTATATAAGCTTGGTTGATTGCTTCAACGAAAAGTGTCCAAGCATGCGCTGGGAGAGTCTCTGACGTGGTATTTTGTGGCGTTTAGTAGAGTTAGGGTTATGGCGACAGAAAAAAACCCTGATCTATTGGCTTGACTGACCCAATTTTAATTTTAAAAATTATGATTTTATGTTTTTACAATTCTATTGATTACTATATTAGTATTGTAAATTGTTTGATAAAGCAATAAAGTACATTTTTTCAAAATCAAACCACAAACACTCAATTTTACTTGAAATGAAATGAAAAATGGTGTATTATAAAGCAAAATTAAGTGACCATGAGAATGTGGTTTGAGGCTGAACTGAAGGTCATTAGTGAGCAGCTTAGGTGAAGAAGTATTCATGCAAAAAATGAGGACATTTTGCCTGTAAAGCCAGTTAACACACCCCTGGTATTTTACCATTTCAAAGACACTTTTTAAAATAGCACCCCCCCCCCCCTCTTATTTGTGCAAAAACGAGGACACATTTGGTTCAAAATACTCCCTTTATCAATGTATGCACAGAGGAGCAGACATGGGGTCTTCAAATATAATAGGCCTACCAGTTTTCTTTTCTTTTCAAAAAACACCTCTAAGTTGGGGCAATTGCAGACATTTATCATCCGCGGACACTCCCCTTTTCCGCGATTTGGGAACCGTCATGCATACACCCAAAGTCATTGTCAACTGAAACCAGCAGGAAAAATATATCCTACTGATAAAGAAGTGCCACAAATCCCCATAATATGGACTTTCAATGCCATGAGCAATATAAGCTCAACAACCCCCACCCCACCCCGAGTTTAACCCCATTTGATAGTTTTGATTATTATTTAAATAGATATGCTATGTAATTAGGTTTAGTGCCACAATTTACAATTTTGCGTAACTATTGGAGAAATGTTATATTATTTACTTTCAATAGTTTCATCAATAAAGAAAAGGCCTTAACCCTTACCCCCTCCGTTTGTTGATCAAAACCTTCATTGCACTGACATGGTGAAGATTCTGGGCGTAAATATTGCTAAAGATCTGAAATGGAACACCCACATTGGTGACATTACGAAACGTGCAAGTGGACGGCTATTCATGCTTTAACATCCTAAAACGGCATGGGCTAAGTGTTAAAGACCTGGTGACAATCTATGTTGGTTTTGTTGGCCCTCTTCTTGAGTATGCTCTACCCCCGGGGGGGTACTCAGATTTGATTTGGTCGGGGGTGTGCCGCTGGAGATTCAAAACCCATACCCATTTTTAGGGGTGATTTTGGAAAAATCGGTACACATTTTTAGGGGTTTTGCTTCATTTTAGACCAAATTTTCGCAAATTATCGGTAAAATAGACCTAATTTTTGCACATTTTGCGAAAATAGACACACATTTTTTGAAAATAGACACAAATTTTTTGAAAATAGACACAAATTTTGCGAAAATAGACACACATTTTGCGAAAATAGACACAAATTTTGCGAAAATAGACACAAATTTTGCGAAAATAGACACAAATTTTGCGAAAATAGACACAAATTTTGCAAAAATAGACACAAATTTCGCGAAAATAGACCCATTTGTAAAGTGACCCCATTATTAGGGATTTCCAGCACAAAATCATACCCAATGTTTAGGGATTGTGCTCAAAAAGCTACCCATTAGAGCGGCACTACCCCATATACCGTCTTGGGTGAGTACCCCCCCCCCCCCGGGGCTCTACCAGTATGGCATCCTGGTACTGACAGAAAATCTCCACTATGATTTGGAGCGTATTCAGAAGAGGGCGTGTAGAATCATCTTAGGTTTTAACTACACAGGCTATCAGGATGCTTTAAATAACATGTGCTATTTATTCCGGAACTCAGGAACCGTAGAGACCAAATTTGTTTAAATTTTGCTCAATCCCTTTTAAAATCAAGTGAGTTCCGTGGTTGGTTACCAAGATCTAGAAGTGAACAAGTGCATATGACTCTCCGTAGTGCTCACAAATTAACCGTTGAGTCCTAAAACACGTACCATGTGTTACGCAAGAAGCTCAATTCCATACATGGTCAAACTCTTAAATCAAATATAGTTCTGTTTCGAGTAGGGGATGTGTTGTTGTGTTATGCATGCTTAGTTATTATATCTATGAATATATATTGTTTCTATTGTTCTATATATTACATATTGTTAATATTGTTGTAATTCAACATTTTGCTGCGATAATGATGTTTATTAAACCTTGAATTGAATTGAAAAAAAATTGAATAATCAACTTTTTTCACTATACCTATGGGCATTAACATTTTTCACACTGCTATCAGTTTTACCATATAAAAAAAGATTTATCAGAAACCATTCCCATTCCGTCAAAGTCTATCTCAAGGATTACTGAACTAATACTATGCATGTTTGTACTTATTTCAATACATTTCTCACTGTGATTCCAAATATGGTAATGAAATTAAATACTTTTGACAATTTTGAAACATTTTATGAATTTGATGATATTTTGGAATGTCGTCTGCAGATGCTAGTGATGCTTGGAAAGTGTTAAGCACACTAAGGTAAAGCTTGTGGAAGTATCCTGATCGAAAAAGTGTAGGGGAGAACGGGGTAAGTTGAGCCACTGGGTAAGTTGAGCCACCCCCTGTATTATGGAAAATATTGACATTCCTAATTTTACACTGCCCTCTATTGTTAGATGACGTCACTCAAACCTCTCTGGTGACAACCTTGCATCGTGTTCACACATGGTAAGAAAATTGAGCTAGAAAGTTGATTTTGGACACATCTGAGTAAATGTTTGGAAAAAAAATGGTTTACGTGGTTTCTTTCTTAGAAGTGCATAGATTGTATTGGTGCAACTTTGTGTGCTAAAAGGGTGACATGTGCACTTAAATTTAGTAACATGTTGAAAATGTCATTAAGCTTCAGTAGGGAAGGGGGGTATTTTTTCATAAGTTGACCGTCGCGGGGAGATGAGCCATTTTTCACGGGGTAAGTTGAGCATAGGAAATAGCCATGATAAAATAAAATTTGTCAAAATTTAGTACGAAAATTGTGGGGAAGTGTTTTAAAATTCCAGTTTTGATCAAAGTATTAACAATTATGAGTATATTTCACTTTTACCATGAATAAACCAAAATTTCTGAAACTTATTTTCTGATTTCAAATGTCCCATTGATTATTGTGGTGGCTCAACTTTGCCAAAGTTTTTCAAGCATGTCCCATGAATAAACAATAGCAGTTGGTTCAATTATTATGTTATACTTAGTAAGTCAACACTCTAAAGTTTTACTTGCAACACTAAGTTTGAGGGTCTGTCTTTTAGTATCTGCAGAATAGTGCAAAATGTGAAAAATGGCTTACCCCGACCGCCCCTAGATTTTAACTGTCTGATTAGTATATTTAGAGATCAGTATCAAACCAGAACCATTTGTAATCAATTTTAATTACATGTATAAGCTTGTGTGGGGGTACTGAGATTAATTGAGGGACAGCCATGCCAAAGGAGGGGTCTGTGGTACTTTATATTTATTATATCCTCACTTATAACCCCTGTCACTAAATGAAATAATCGCAATGACTTGTTTTGAAAAAGAAAAGGCCTTAACCCTAACCTCACCAGAGGCCACAAAAGGCCACGACAAATAGCTCTTGTACCGCATGGTTCACGGTTCTATCTTGTGGCACAATCTGTCAAGTCAAATGGTCTCGAAAAAGTTAACTTTTTTGAGCTCCCCTGTTAGATTTTGAGTTACTGTCTAAACATCCTGTGTCTTCCAAAGCTGGATGAGTCATCCCCCACCTTCACGTCTGACGACTTGATCATATACTATGATGATGAATGCAGGCAAAAACAATGATTTCAGGCATTATATTTTTTGAAGTTTTGCAAAAATTCAGTTTTCAGAAAACCAATTTTCAGGCCTTTTCAGAGTACATGCAAAAAAGCAACCCATTTGGGCAGTATAAATGTGAGTATACTAAGCCCTGCCCCCCCCCCTCCCCCTACCCCCCCCCCCAGCCACCCCCCCCCCCCCAGCCACCCCCCCCCCCCCCCACCCCACCCCACCCACCAATGTTCCCACCATACATGACTTACCCCTGTATGACACTCTTTATAGCGTTCAAAATAGAAGTTCCGGTAATACCAATGCCAATGTGTGCACACAGAGTCCATCCTCTTATTCCTATTCTTCACACTGGTCATCGTAGAGAGTCGTCGTATCTTGTGAGAGTCATCAAACGTACTCTGAGGAGCCAGTATCATAGTAGTAAACTTAACATCATAGGTTTTGCCACTGCAAGGAATAGAAAAAAACACAATTGTTTAAGAAGATGTGTAGTACACAGACAATGACACAGTCCATCCTCTTATTCTTATTCTTGGCACTGGTCATGGTGGAGAGTCGTTGTATCTCCTAAGAGCAGGCCCATAACTAGGGGGGTGCGGGTGGACCCCCCCCCCCCCCCCCAAATCTGAAAAAATCCTTTTTTTGTACCAATGTACCTTTTTTTTGGTACCAATGTACCTTAATGTACATTTCTTTGTGAAAACGCCCCCCCCCCAACCCAAATTTTTGGGAAAAGCCCCCATTTCCCATTGTGTAAAGCAGCTTTTGCCCCCCCCCCCCTCTCAACATTTTCTGAGATTACTAAAAAAATGTTTGGGGCAACTTTTTACGATTTTTGGGGGTACCAATGTACCTTTTCAAAAAAATACGCCCCCCCCCCCCCCCTACAAAAATCCTGCTTACGGGCCTGCCTAAGAGTCATCTCTAACTCTGATTGAGAAACCATAGAAGTCAACTCAAAATCACAGGTTGCCACTGCAAGGGGAAAAAACATGGCAGCAGCGATATTGTATGTAATACACCCAACAAAATATGTAAGTTCCCACCTAGCATATACTAGCATATTTCCAAAAATATTTGATGGATTTAAATAATTTTCAGCTAGAAAGATGCACCCAATTGCTAGGCACACTTTGATACCAAATTTGTTGGCCTTGAGACAATGCAACAATAAGAAATTGTGCCATTTCCCAATTTTATACAGAAAACAAAGTGGCACTAAATCTCACTGGCTACGGCTGGTTTTGTCCATAAATTAACAGACATTTTCTTGGTGGATTTTCGTGCACAGACATGGGATTCTACCAAACAATTGTGTGGCACTGAGCTTGTCGGATTATGAGTGACATGGCAATTTGGTCCGATTATGAGTGACATGGCAATTTGGTCCGATTATGAGTGACATGGCAATTTGGTCGGATTATGAGTGACATGACAATTTGGTCCGATTATGAGTGACATGGCAATTTGGTCGGATTATGAGTGACATGGCAATTTGGTCCGATTATGAGTGACATGGCAATTTGGTCCGATTATGAGTGACATGGCAATTTGGTCCGATTATGAGTGACATGGCAATTTGGTCCGATTATGAGTGACATGACAATTTGGTCCAATTATGAGTGAGTGACATGGCAATTTGGTCCGATTATGAGTGACATGGCAATTTGGTCCGATTATGAGTGACATGGCAATTTGGTCCGATTATGAGTGACATGGCAATTTGGTCCGATGATGAGTGACATGGCAATTTGGTCCGATGATGAGTGACATGGCAATTTGGTCCGATGATGAGTGACATGGCAATTTGGTCCGATGATGAGTGACATGGCAATTTGGTCCGATGATGAGTGACATGGCAAATTGGTCCAATTATGAGTGACATGGCAATTTGGTCCGATAATGAGTGACATGGCAATTTGGTCCGATTATGAGTGACATGACAATTTGGTCCAATTATGAGTGAGTGACATGGCAATTTGGTCCGATTATGAGTGACATGGCAATTTGGTCCGATTATGAGTGACATGGCAATTTGGTCCGATTATGAGTGACATGGCAATTTGGTCCGATTATGAGTGACATGGCAATTTGGTCCGATTATGAGTGACATGGCAATTTGGTCCGATTATGAGTGACATGGCAATTTGGTCCGATTATGAGTGACATGGCAATTTGGTCCGATTATGACCAAATTTTAATAATCGGACCAAATTGCCATGTCACTCATAATCGGACCAAATTGCCATGTCACTCATAATCGGACCAAATTGCCATGTCACTCATAATCGGACCAAATTGCCATGTCACTCATTATCGGACCAAATTGCCATGTCACTCATAATTGGACCAATTTGCCATGTCACTCATCATCGGACCAAATTGCCATGTCACTCATCATCGGACCAAATTGCCATGTCACTCATCATCGGACCAAATTGCCATGTCACTCATCATCGGACCAAATTGCCATGTCACTCATCATCGGACCAAATTGCCATGTCACTCATAATCGGACCAAATTGCCATGTCACTCATAATCGGACCAAATTGCCATGTCACTCATAATCGGACCAAATTGCCATGTCACTCACTCATAATTGGACCAAATTGTCATGTCACTCATAATCGGACCAAATTGCCATGTCACTCATAATCGGACCAAATTGCCATGTCACTCATAATCGGACCAAATTGCCATGTCACTCATAATCGGACCAAATTGCCATGTCACTCATAATCCGATTATGAGTGACATGGCAATTTGGTCCGATTATGAGTGACATGGCAATTTGGTCCGATTATGAGTGACATGGCAATTTGGTCCGATTATGAGTGACATGGCAATTTGGTCCGATTATGAGTGACATGGCAATTTGGTCCGATTATGAGTGACATGGCAATTTGGTCCGATTATGAGTGACATGGCAATTTGGTCCGATTATGAGTGACATGGCAATTTGGTCCGATTATGAGTGACATGGCAATTTGGTCCGATTATGAGTGACATGGCAATTTGGTCCGATTATGAGTGACATGGCAATTTGGTCCGATTATGAGTGACATGGCAATTTGGTCCGATTATGAGTGACATGGCAATTTGGTCCGATTATGAGTGACATGGCAATTTGGTCCGATTATGAGTGACATGGCAATTTGGTCCGATTATGAGTGACATGGCAATTTGGTCCGATTATGAGTGACATGGCAATTTGGTCCGATTATGAGTGACATGGCAATTTGGTCCGATTATGAGTGACATGGCAATTTGGTCCGATTATGAGTGACATGGCAATTTGGTCCGATTATGAGTGACATGGCAATTTGGTCCGATTATGAGTGACATGGCAATTTGGTCCGATTATGAGTGACATGGCAATTTGGTCCGATTATGAGTGACATGGCAATTTGGTCCGATTATGAGTGACATGGCAATTTGGTCCGATTATGAGTGACATGGCAATTTGGTCCGATTATGAGTGACATGGCAATTTGGTCCGATTATGAGTGACATGGCAATTTGGTCCGATTATGAGTGACATGGCAATTTGGTCCGATTATGAGTGACATGGCAATTTGGTCCGATTATGAGTGACATGGCAATTTGGTCCGATGATGAGTGACATGGCAATTTGGTCCGATGATGAGTGACATGGCAATTTGGTCCGATAATGAGTGACATGGCAATTTGGTCCGATTATGAGTGACATGGCAATTTGGTCCGATTATGAGTGACATGGCAATTTGGTCCGATTATGAGTGACATGGCAATTTGGTCCGATTATGAGTGACATGGCAATTTGGTCCGATTATGAGTGACATGGCAATTTGGTCCGATGATGAGTGACATGGCAATTTGGTCCGATGATGAGTGACATGGCAATTTGGTCCGATTATGAGTGACATGGCAATTTGGTCCGATTATGAGTGACATGGCAATTTGGTCCGATTATGAGTGACATGGCAATTTGGTCCGATTATGAGTGACATGGCAATTTGGTCCGATTATGAGTGACATGGCAATTTGGTCCGATAATGAGTGACATGGCAATTTGGTCCGATTATGAGTGACATGGCAATTTGGTCCGATTATGAGTGACATGGCAATTTGGTCCGATTATGAGTGACATGGCAATTTGGTCCGATTATGAGTGACATGGCAATTTGGTCCGATTATGAGTGACATGGCAATTTGGTCCGATTATGAGTGACATGGCAATTTGGTCCGATTATGAGTGACATGGCAATTTGGTCCGATTATGAGTGACATGGCAATTTGGTCCGATTATGAGTGACATGGCAATTTGGTCCGATTATGAGTGACATGGCAATTTGGTCCGATTATGAGTGACATGGCAATTTGGTCCGATTATGAGTGACATGGCAATTTGGTCCGATTATGAGTGACATGGCAATTTGGTCCGATTATGAGTGACATGGCAATTTGGTCCGATTATGAGTGACATGGCAATTTGGTCCGATTATGAGTGACATGGCAATTTGGTCCGATTATGAGTGACATGGCAATTTGGTCCGATTATGAGTGACATGGCAATTTGGTCCGATTATGAGTGACATGGCAATTTGGTCCGATTATGAGTGACATGGCAATTTGGTCCGATTATGAGTGACATGGCAATTTGGTCCGATTATGAGTGACATGGCAATTTGGTCCGATTATGAGTGACATGGCAATTTGGTCCGATTATGAGTGACATGGCAATTTGGTCTGATCATTACAATAAGTTGAGGACATCCTGCATTGATCCGAGCATACACACACAGCATCACCCTAACGTGGTATAGGGCTTTGTACGTATGCCGGAGTTTGTGAACTCACAACTCATTCACATTATACCTTTGCTGTAAACAACCTATATTTTTACAAAGCTTAACATCTCTTTCCAATCATATAAACATTTATTATAAATACTAACTTTGCACAACCGTTAATATACATATCTTCGGCAGTTCTTTTCATATCACGGACCCCAAAATAGGCCGATTCCCCATTCATAACACGCGTTGCGAGCATCTTCCATTAAGCCAGAATTCCTCAGGCAAAACCACCGTGTATCTCCGCGGGAGTCCACCATTCATAAAAACAACCTAACTTTATTGTTTATGTCAATCATAAGCTACAATATCATCTAAAAGTCACCGACCAAATTTTTCCTTGACCATTAGTTATTTCTAATATTCATGAAGTATCCTACATGATCGAAAGCAGTTTGGTCGAAAACCATGTGTGCCTGGCTTGGTGTCGAAGCCCCATGCAAGTGAATTGAGGTCATGCGCAAGTGTACAGGTCAGCGCGTGATATCTGTGTAGCCCTTTCACGGTATGCTAACTTTGAATGGTCGGTCTGTATTGATATGCTAATGACGCAAGGTAGTTGCACTACATCATACCTAATTAATAAATGTCCGAGTGCTGCACAAAGTTGTTGTAATGTTGTGTGCGACATGACAATTTGGTCTGATTATGTGTGACATGGCAATCTGGTCCGAGTATGAGTGACATGGCAAAATGGTGTGATTATATGTGACAATTTCTTTAGCAGGATTTGAACCAGTACCCGATCAAATTGATCTTTCTTTGTGTATTATGTGTCATTATGCTACCGTGTCTTGGTCCACAAGATTATGATCTGCTTATTGATTTTCTTGAAATGATGCACAAAACCAGCCATAGCCAGTGAGATTTAGTGCAACTTTTTTCTGTATAAAAATTGGTAAATGGCACAATTTCTTATCGTTGCATTGTCTCAAGGCCAGCAAATTTGGTAACAAAATGTGCCTAACAATTGGGTGCATCTTGCTAGCTGTAAATTATTTAAATCCATCAAATATTTGTGGAAATATTCTAGTATATGCTAGGGGGAACTTACATATTTTGTTGGGTGTATGAACTGTACACTTTTGATCCATATCTGGAAATTTTACTGTTGCTGAACGTATCCTGAACTGAATTAATGTGGAGGCTTTATTTGGAGAAATCTCTCGATCCTTGACCTTATTTATGTGCAGGAAATATCATTTCTCTCTTTCTTTTTCGGGTGTCCCTTTGTGACTTTACAAATAGGATTCAATTAATAAGGGCCCATCCAAAATGACTGAAAAAAAGAAACCCTGTTCCAGGCCTGATACTGACCCATTTAAAAAAAAATACTGCAAGTCACGACTTACAACTCCCCTGGGCTGGGAGATTCATCTAAATGGGTCAAAGGTCACCGAATTAATGTGGAGGCTTTATTTGGAGAAATCTCTCGATCCTTGACCTTATTTATGTGCAGGAAATATCATTTCTCTCTTTCTTTTTCGGGTGTCCCTTTATGACTTTACAAATAGGATTCAATTAATAAGGGCCCATCCAAAATGACTGAAAAAAAGAAACCCTGTTCCAGGCCTGATACTGACCCATTTAAAAAAAAATACTGCAAGTCACGACTTACAACTCCCCTGGGCTGGGAGATTCACCTAAATGGGTCAAAGGTCACCTAGCTAAGTTCATTAGAGGTCAATCTGGGTACACCCATAAGTCATCTCAAATCCCCTTACCCATGTTATTGTCACCAAGTTTAATTGAGATTGAAGTCTGACTTTTCATATGGGCCCTAAAGTTCTGACAAAATAGGTCAAAGGTCTTGAAGGGGTCATTACAGGTCAATCCGGGTACACCCCATGTATCATCTCAAGTCCCCTTACCTAAAGATTATTGCTACCAATTTGGCCAAGATTGAAGTCTGACTTTACTCAACTTTTTTGGGGTGTGCTGCACAGGGTCTCAAAAGGGGGCTACAGAACTGAACTAAGTGGATTTTATGACAACAAATAGGGTCTTAGAAACTGATTTTTTTCAAAAAAGTAGGTCTTGAGAACTGGCCTATAGTTCATTCAATTTTGATTAGCAAGAACGCACATTTTTGATTTTTTTTTTGGTTTAAGAACACAACTTTTTTTCGAAAAATTGCGGCTTTGGAACGCAAAATTTGGCGATTTTTGAATTTTCAATAAAATTGGGGTCTTAAGAACTGATGCATGCTCAAAAGGGGGGTCATCAGACCTAGCAGCAGAGGGTGCAAAAAGGGGGTCTTCAGCGTGGCACATACCTATACCCTTTTCCAATGTCAGTGCCCCCCCCCCCCCAAAAAAAAAAAACAGCAGCAATAAGTTCAGTTTAAAGTGTTGGCAAAATGTGGTCAAAGGTCATGTAGGGGTCATTAGAGGTCAATCTGTCTAAACCCCATGAGCATCTGAAGTCCCCGTTACCCAAAGATTATTGTTATACCAAGTGTGGTTGAGATTCATATGGCAAACTTTGTTTGAGCCACTTTTTCTCATTAAATAATTCCCACACAAGTCCTGTGTGTGTACACCGTTCTGGTTGCAATGCAAATATGCTCCTTCCAGGTCAGCGCACATCAAAATCCTATTGATTAATACATGCGATTTCTTTTGTATTGAGGCTTCATTTTGTCATGCTGAGTGCACAACTGACCTCACATAACGCTCAATTTGATTGGATTGGAAAAATAAGGATTTCTTTGTTTCTCTCTGTCCGACAAAAGTATAGCCACCAATCATGGCCATTTTCACAAATAACCTGAAGAAATACATTTGACAAGGAATATTGCCACGTTCTACTTGGTCAAAGGTTATTTATTTTATGAAAAGGTGTGAAGTTGGGCCTCGATGTGTACCATGCGTAAACAATGATGTTTACACCAAGTTGTACACATCATTTGTAGGAATCAGAGGTGATACAGATTGGCAAGCCACATTCTACTTCGTTTTCATTCAGCAACCAATTTTGTGAAAAAATACTACAGGGTGTCCCAAAAGTCTATGCACGACTTTGAAGCTTTGTATTTCACAAAATATAAGTCGTATTGAAAATATGAATACATATTTAGAAAGAGGAGATGTGGGAAATAATTTTGATACCAAACATTGGAGTAACATCCGTTTGTAATGCCACCCTAGAAGTAAAATATGTATTACTGCACAAATGTAATTTTATACTTCGGAGGAATAAAGTTCATAAATCCATACCTATTGAGATTTTAAAAAAATACGGGTAGAGTTGGTTACACGGAAAGTGATCTGTCAATTGTAATATTTAAAATTTTACATTACAGTGATATCATCATAATAACAAACTATATCACACATAATTTTCGTTTCTATAGTGAAATCTAATTTAAATGTTTTCCATGTATACAGAGACGTGTGCTAGTGCAAAAACACAGACCTAAACAATTGAATAACGTAACAGAAAAGTGAACACACACATCACACAGCTGTCAAACATGTTAAAATTTAAACTTAGCGGATTAGCGGATTATTTTAATGCTGCTTGAAGGCCTCATCGAAGGTTGTTTTACCCATTTAGAATATGTTCCTGTATTCAAAAATGTATCCACCAACTTCAGAATGGATATTCTTCCTGGTGCGCGTTTCACTTTGAAATGTTTTCTGAACTTTTGTTGAGTAAGTTGAACTGAATGTGTTTCAGCGTAGAACCATACAATTTGTATTCGCTTATCTATGCTGTAAACCATCTTGATAATGAAGACTTTTGCTGTGCAATGTTGTCTACTACGCTTATTTATGTTGTGAGTGACCGAGTTTTGTATTAAATAACAAATTAATGTTGCAAGGTAAGCAGTGAACTGTGACTAATGCGCAACGTTGCTTTCATACCGTTAATTTATGCGCACTTTTAGCAACAATGTGTGGACTTGGTATGGGTTGGTCTGGCACACGGCCAATGACTTTCAACCAGTTTTATAATGTTGTGGGTTCACCAATAGGGTTGTGTTTGGTATCAAATTAATTTCCCAAATCTCGTCTATCAAAATATGGTTAAATTTATACCATATGATTTATATTTTATGAGATATGACTCTTCAAAAACGTGCATAGACTTTTGGGACACCCTGTATAAACGAGACATAGTTTTAAGACAACAAAAACAACAACTGTTCTACGTGCCAAACCAACCCTTTTTTTTAATTTTAGAAATTGTTTACAAATAATTTTTGGAATTCTTTTTTTAAATATTTATTTTTTTCCCCTTCAAATTCTGAATTTTTTGAAAAATTATTGCTCCTTTTTTATTGAAAAAAATGCCTGACAGACCGACCCTACCTGAGATCGAGGTTCGTTTGCCTGTAGAACAGGGTTTTTTCTGTTGCCTAATCTACATTGCACATGGCATCAATTGATTGATTGAATTCTTACCCTTCTTTAATCATCGTACTGCTGACATTGGGGTCACAAAACGAAGCCTCTACACTTATGTTGTTTGCCGGATCCAGATTCCACCAGCTATTATAGTGGCCAGCCTGCCATTTAAACGGTAACCTGGACACATGAAGATGAGGGCACTCTTTGCCATTTCGACAATGACCATTGTTTACGTAGTAAATACACAATTCTGGGGTGTTGTTCGTTGCCTCACTATATGCACTAGGCGTGCCTGGCGTCCTCTTGCGTCGACTACACGCACTAGGTGTGCCTGGCGTCGTCTTGCATCGACGTCTTCTGTTCCTTTGGCTTAATTTGTTGGAAAGTTAAAAAATAATAGAAATATTAGATAGCTGTAACAAATAATACTTACAGATACCCAATATTTTGTGACCCCTCCTTTATTTAAACCAAGTGATTTAATCTCTATGGCCTGATCCCACTCAATGGGCAATGTTTTTGGTTCGTATTATATACGAGGGTCGTTCAATAAATAATGAAAGTGATCATGGTATGGGATGCATGAGTGATTCTATTGAGGGATAATGTGATTAATACAAAGTATGAACCTTTGTCTTTCAAACAATACACTTTTGGATTGTTAGATACCTTTGGTTATGTAACGTCATTAACATAAACACAATAGGTTTTAGACACTGACTGAAATCTGTCAATTATTTGGCTGGATATGTAATATGTTGAATAAATTGTAATTGTTGAAAATCTTTAATATTTTTTGAATTATCGCCCAAAAAGTGCCAAAAAATGATTTTCAACAACAACAAAAAAGATTCCTAGGGAATTGTATGAGGAATATAATATAGGTTTTCCCGGCCAATTTGAAAATGTTATCAACCAAATTAGCTTTCCAGTATTCAAATTCGCGCTAAATTGAATGATTATCTAAACGTATATTTCTATTTCCTTATAACAGCATTCAATTTCATTTACGTGAATTCTGTTTCATTTTAACATCGATCAATTTCATTTTCAAGTATTTAATTTCATTTTGACGCATTCAAATTCGCTTGTGTGTACGTGCACAAGGTTTAATGGTCATAATTACATTTTCATTTTCATTTATACGCAATCAATTTAATATTTTGTAGATTCTATTAAAAGCCGATGTGTTCAATCAGGGACAGTCGACTGTCCCTGGTTCAGTTAAACCGCATTTGTCTTAGGCTTTCACAGAAAAGAGGCCAAGAGTTGAGGAAGGGTTCGGGAACATTTTGATTCATTGTAAAAAGGGTAAAATGGTTATTGAGACGTATAAGGCTGATCCGGAAAGAAGGGCGAATGTTTTCCTCTCAGGAGGAATTGACTGGATATAAGACGCATACAAAAATGTCTTTAAAAGTGAATATTGTCTAACAGTCAATGGGTGACATTCAAGGAAAGTCAATTTGAGGCCTATCCTGCTTATAAAAATTGTTGGTGGCGGAATCATCAACGATTAGTCGCGGAGGGGCGGAGATGAGACCATTTAGGAGGGATGCAAACATTTTAATCAAAATGTTCTATGTGGTACTTGGCGTTTTTTAGGTGAGGGGTGCAGAGGGGCCATGAAATTTAGGGATCTCCCTCAACCAGGTTCCCGCTCTATATGGACTTAATGCATTATGTGTCTATGAAAATGCTCTTTATAACATTTCCATCATATTTAGCTATTCTGATTTAAAAGTGTAGCCATTATTGATTACACCAATGTAAACATTTACGCCTATCTTTCATCTTTCTCTTCTCTTTTCTCATATACATTTTTTTATACGTAATTGTATATTTATTACATCGTTAATTTGTGGATATGTAATAAGGTCTTTAGGGATTTTCATCACTGTGTTGGCGCTTTTTGGTTTTCGTTTGACGAATAATGATACGAATAATAAGGCATATAGATCGTTTAGTATTGCTAAATAGAATGCATTTATCGGGTAATTGTTTGCATATAAATGAATTCGAATGCACGAGATGACACGTACCGCGATCGCTTGCGAATTTGATTGCAGTAATATTTAAAAGCGTGACAAAAACATTACATTGATTGCTTATATTGCGAACTGACATGAGCGCATGTCTTGGTTGAATGCGGATGTTACTAAATAGAATGCTTTTATTTGGAAAATGACATTCATTCTAAAACGTTCAATCAATTTAGCGCGAATTGAAACTACGTAAATACTAAATAGAATGCTTCAATTTCTAAATTGATCGGGAAAACCTATAAAACTAGTATGACAAAATTTGACACACTATATTTTGAGTTATCTTTGCAGAACCTAAAATGGGTCAAAAAACGTGTTTTTTATAGTTTTTTCCGAAATGGTCAATTTCATGATCATGGTTGGATTCATTGAACCCTTTCCTGCGAAAAAATGTATACTTTTATATAGATTAAATGAATAATGAAGAAGTTACGGCAGTTTTACGGAGGCTATACCGAAGGTGCACAGCCCCCTTAACTCAAAGGACATTATGAGTAAAAATAGTTTTAATATTCCATTGAGTTGTGTGCAAACATGAACTACACTTTTAAACTCAAATGAGGCTATTTTTTAGTATTGGGTATTAGTCTTTTTGGAGGCGGGGCTACAGCCTTTGCCTCCATTATGGGTAGGTAATGACATTTTGGAAAACGACATCTTACGTACGGTTTACATGCGACGATAAATCCGTTACGTTTTACGTATGGCACAATATATAAAAACAGATCCTCTTTGTAGCGCATACCTATTACCAACGAGTGTTTCCTGACTTATTTCAATTAAAGCCTGTTTAACGCGTGTTTATTAACAGGTTTTGTATCAAAAATACAGATATTCTTGGAATTGGGCTACTTTTTGGCATTGGTTGAGGTTGTTTAGGTGACATTATTTTGTGATGTAGTTTAGCAATACTGCATATCTGATCAAATAACAGTTGTTTACACAGCTGCAGTCTATTCATGGACTCTAGGAACCAGCAATAATCACATCTTGATTGACTGTGACTAAGCAAAATTCTTTAAAATATTAAACGCCTTTTATTGTTTTAGGACGGTTTAAAGGCAAAATATGAAAAGAACGTAGCTTGATTGATATAGTTTCCTCTTTGAACGGTGGAAATCGGTTGGGTATAAATAAAGTTACCAAATTCCGATTTTAAAAGATATTGAATCAATAACGTGCAAAGGGTATATTTTGAGATGTTATTTGTTCACGATTTTGTCCCAAGGAAATATTGTTGGACGATTACTTCACTGTGTATCAAATATTCATTTGAATTTAAAAAGTGTTTGGCTTAAATATTTTTTAGGTTAAACTGCCATATGGTGTCTATAGTCAACATAGTGTACATTAATATATAGTGAAATATAACCTCATCAAAATTTCCCGCAAAATAATTCCTCTATTATGTACACGATGTAGTACCAATCGTGTACATGTAGTATCAATCAATTTCATGCAGGCAAGGGCATCCCCAGAGGGTGGGTGGGTGTGGGTGTGGGGTGGGGGTGTTACACCTCCCCCATTAATCAAATCTGTCGGCAAAATCTGCCCTATTCATCAATCTGTCGGCACAAACGAGCTTCCGTCGGTACATTTGCAATCTTTACCATAACATTTCTGTAAAAACAAATTGTCGGTTGGGGTTGCTTGTTGAATGTGCTGTTGTTTTGACTGTGCGATTTTTTGACTGTGCGATTTTTTTTGTGACTGCGATTATTTGTGACTGTGCGAAATGTTTTGACCTTTCGATTTTGTTGATAATGATAATAACATGTTAATGTACACACATCTAACATATTAATGTATTTACATACAATGATACAATCACAGTACATTTGCATATTTCCATTTAGCTTAGCACGTTCTGTATATAAAAATGTTATTGTTTACATCCTTAAGCATTTGTTAATTATTTTAACAGTAACAAACTACCAATTTTGGTTTCTAGCCATACCCAGCTCTCTTGGGGATTTGACAACGTTGCAATTTCTCCATTGGACTGTCAGTCACCAAGTAACAGGTTATGATCAATTCATTTGTGGTAAAATGCCGATGTGATAAACCAGCTTTAAGTAAGTTGTAACATACTTGATTCCAAAAGCCTTTAATGTTTTTACTCGTCAACATTGTCCTGACTTTTTATAGTACTATTAACATTAGTTAGTGATTTCCATTCATGTTATATTGATAAATAAAACTTATGACATAACCACTCTTTGTGCCCGGGTGGGGTACTCACGTATGTAAGGCATACGGGGACGTGCCGCTCCAGTGGGTCGTTTTTCATGAGACATCCTTAGCCATGGGAAGGCTTTTCAACTGAAAAATCCTTAGACATGGGTCCTGTTATTGACACTAGCCCTTAGCAATGGGTCAGATTTGAGCACATCGTTGACGACGTTTTTTCCGGGCGTTTTTCAATATCAACCTGAATTCAATTCGATAAATCCAACCCCGGAATCGTGGAATTCAACCCATTTAACCATGAGATTAACTCCCGTCTATTTTCATGTACCGTAGCCCCTCTAATTCAACATCGTTCCGAATCATATCCGAGGGCATCTCCCAAAAATAAAAATACCCAAATGAAATTATCAGCGACCACCGCCTGTGGCATTAGCGTATATAAAGTTCATACAAGAGACTAAACTTCGCTGTTAGTCTCTCCCGTGGCTTTATTTCGCCAGTCGCCGTTCGTAACAGCATCAGACTGTACGATAGACCAGAGGCAATCATACTGGCGACTTAGACATTAGAAATCCTTTTTGAAATTCCGAGACGCGAACGAAAACATTTTTGATTCTTTTAAGTGAAATGTTGTGTTTAAAATCTCGGGTTAGAAACCCTTAGACATGGGTCTACATTTGAAGAAAAATCCTTAGACATGGGTACCCTTTCCGACAAAATTACCCTTGGAAGTGGGTATGGGTTTTGAGGCTGGAGCTGCACACCCCCGTCCAAAATAAATCCAAGTACCGCCCCCCCCCCCCCCCCCCCCCCCCCCCCGCCCCTGGGTCTTTGTGTTACCTATATTACAGTCTGCTGTCTGTTTCTTTCAATTTATATGACCGCCTCTTTTCCTTTTTAAAGGAATTGTTTTAGTACTTAGAATCTTTAGACAACGATGATTTGTTTGGTACCAATATCTCAAAATGACCATAAAGTGAGTAAAGGTCTTCTGGTTGTCAATTACCCCCGATTATTCTCTATTGATTTAGCCTTAAGCGAAGGAAAAACACACCCTCTTCTACATAATTATTTTCTGAACTTTCAGGTAGGGTCGGTCAATTGGGCTGTTTTTTGTGTGTTTTCATTCTCAACAAGTTCCAAACAAATTTAACAATTTTAAAAAAATCAAAAATTAGTAAAATCTTTTTCCGTTTTTTTTAATTCAAATATTTGGGTTGGTCTCCTTGTCCTATAGCTACTATGTTGACTTACTTTGCATTTGAGATGGTATACTCTTCCTCATAGTCTCTCGCTTCCTCTCTTTCAAGCCCATTTTTGTATTTTGGTTTGAGAAGATTTAGGAGATAATCCGTGTCTTGAACGCTCCAAGCATCTAGGTCATGCATCCATAAAATTTGGCTCGTTTGAGGCGAGGTTAAGTTGTGGTTGAAGCGACAGTGATAAGATGATCTACAGCTTCCATCAATAAAGGCTCTGGCAAGATAAAATAAACAACAAATAGTGTTGCTGTTCTGTCAAAACCTTGTATGTTTTTCCGGTCCGGCCCTTCCATATAAAGTAACTGCCCAACAGATGCATGCAGCCAGTAGGGAGGTCACGCTGCATGTCATATTTTGTTATAAGCAAGAAAACAATGGAGTCTTAGTGACTGCAATATTTGCTAGAAATAGCTTCGGAAATGGTCTATTTGGGCGTCTCAAAAACTAAGAAACGTGTTAAAAATCATGTAGAATTTTAGAGGAGGGTCAATAACATCTGCAGAACGGTAAAATGTATAGTTTTAAACACGTTTGGTGACCAAATTTATGTCGTACAATGTCGGAAAATTCACGTTTTGAAAATCAGTGGTCTTCAAAATTACAGGAATCCTAACTCATTCTAAACCTCACCAAATCATGAAATGAACCCTCGTCTACAAAAAAGTCCATGTACGTATTGCTCTATCTGCTTGGAGATAGCGAAGACCACGGAAACCTCATAGCTTTATACCATGGAATGAAATCTGCCATAGACATTACATGGCGAACATCGTACAGATTTGCACTGCAGACCTCTGTGTAGGGAGTGTTGACAATAACAATAGCAAGGTCGTTTGACTATTGTGTGTGTGCATGTTTGTGACGGCTGACCCCGTTTAACAATCTTCATAGCTTTCATAGGGCTTGGGTGACCTAACTATTGACTGCATGTTGCTTTATACATGTTCAGCTAAACTGCTCAAAAAAAGTTTGGAATATTTTTTCAAGCAAAAGATATTCAAATATCGCGGGATATGTTCATTAAGTGTTATATATCCATGTAAAGCTGATGTGTTCATCTTTACAATGATACCAAATTGGAAGCAATCCCTTGCTCCAGTGCTCAGCTACTTGCTTGAGAACATGGGAGATCACAATCTGAATGTGCCAAATCAACACTATTTCGTGCTCAAAAGAACATCTTTGTCGTCTGTTCAATGAAGTGTTACATTGACCACTACAGTGTAGTGTGATATATTGACTTTTAGGCACAAAATAGTGTTGATTTTGGCACTTTCAGATTGCGACCTCCCCATGTTCTCAAGCATGTGGCTGAGCACTGGAACAAGGGATTGCTTCAAATTGGATATCATTGTAAAGATGAACACATCAGCTTTTAATTACACTTAATGAACATATCCCACGATATTTGAAAATCTTGTACTTGAAAAAATATTCCAAACTTTTTTGAGCAGTTTATATGCCTTTCAGTATCATGCACTTATCAAATTCAAACCCGGCCCCAGGAGACCCTCTGGACATGTCGGGCACCATGCCATATGACTGTGGCGGGGACGTACAAATATAATTGCCCGGCTAAGCTGGGATGTGGGCCAGGGGACATACAAAGTGTGTCCCGCTAGCTAGGGAGCCTGGGACGTACAGGGATATTATACGCACAAAACTTAGTGATTCCCGCCCCCCCCCCCCCACCCCCCCCCCCCCCCCCCCCCCCTCCCCGGGATAGGCCGGGCAGTGTAGTGACTGTGATACACACACAAACAGGGTTGTAGCTAAAGCAATTCTATAGTGCCAAATGGTATCACGTCGTACACTTGTTGTTGCAGTAAAAATAAATGGCTCAAAAAACTTACCGACATATGTGTAAGAAATTGCATTTATCAGCGTTTGAACAACCATGTTTCGAGCTGTAGAAGTGACATATAGCTAGCCCAGCTAGACGACCTGTTCTGGGTTTTCTTGGCCGCGAAGACATTTGATTTGCAGGAGCTTGATTGAAACCTGTCGAAAAGCAACAACACAACCAACAGCACACACACAGCTCACATTATGACTCGGTGCAACTGGGTGCAACCAGGGAGGTGTCAAATTTGACACTCCTGGTGCAACCTGACAGTTCACCAATCTGACAGCTTACATACAGATGACGTTATCTCAGCGATTCAGCGATTGCGTGAGTGCTCGCTGCTGCTGTTTATCTGGGAATTCATGGTCCCGATATTTACGATATATATCTGGGATTTCCTTATACGCCTGCTAAAAACGCGATCAATATGTTACATCTGTCAAGGCTGTGCAAGTTATCCGGGGGGTGCGTGTAGGGGGGCGGGGGGGGGGGGGGGGGGTGGGGGTGAGTCACAGGTGTGGTCGGTAAACGTTAAGGCCTTGACTTACTACCCAATCGCTCGGAGCGATTTGCCGCTGACGCTCCTTATTTGGTAAATAGCACTCTTTATAAGGAGCGTACACGCTTAGAAAAAATGGTTCTAAAGTTGTCCTGCCAGGAGAACCCTTAAAGGTTCTTTAAAGAACCAAAAACAGTTCCCCAAACATGATACAGAACCATTTTTGGTTGATACAGAACCATTTTTGGTTCTATGAAGAACCTTTTGGGGACCTTCAATTTTCAAGAACCTTTTTTGACGGTTCTATAAAGAACCTCTCTCTAGAACCTTCATAAGAGTTCTTGAAAATTGAAGAACCTCAAAAGGTTCTTCATAGAACCAAAAATAGTTCTGTATCAACCAAAAATGGTTCTGTAGCACGTTTGGGGAACTGTGTTTGGTTCTTTAAAGAACCTTTAAGGGTTCTCCTGGCAGGACAAAAAATGGTTCTTAAATTTCTTAGAGTGTAAGGTGTAGTACTAGTATGTCATGAACTTCACTCCATCTCCATATCCATCTCCATTCCGAACTGCTGCCGAAGCTTGTTTCTAAATGTTTCTAGAGACTAGCTGTCGACAATTTCATGAGGGAGCTTGTTCCAATTACGGTCGACACGAAGAATGAATCTTTGAAGGCTCTGGCCTTGTGACTGACTTGAGTGAATTGTTGATTGTTCCCCTGGTGCATCTCATGCTGGGCTGGTAGTAGCCTAGGTATAGGTAGCTCTGCTACAGAGCCACTCGTAGTCCCATCCCTTCATCAACCTCTCCCACCCCCTCCCCTACACAACCATACACTCATACCTACAATGCACATCATAACATCATGTACAGACTATGTACATGTACAGCCATAGCCTTGCCATAGCCAATCACTGGCACCAGTAGGCCAGTGACAGTGACCAGACCAAAGACAAAGACAAACTGCTCAATTACAATATAGCTCCCAGGCAGGGATACTATTAATTTTGGGATAGGAAAGTCGTATACTAACGTACGTAGCGAAAACGGTCCTTTTGAATATTTGAATAAATTATGATAATCGTCTGGAATGCGTCGGTGACCGGCGAGGTTAGTCAGCATAGAATTGATGGCGCTGTGCATTGCGGTAGATTTACACACAGCTTGCTGTCAAAAAATGATACTGACACTGGAGTTGGTTAACCAACTTCAGCGGTTTTTGGATGAAATAATTTAGTTCCCAACGTGTGATGAATTTTATGGGGTCATATACTCAAAATCCCGGGCAAAATCCATTGTTACAGTGAAAGCAATGAAATTCAAAATTAACGGCCGTTCGTGTCTACCATCGTCTGCTACAACAATCACGCCTTATCGGTATAGCGCCACCAATTCTATGCTGACTAAGTTCAATTTAAAAGTGGACCCGATCGGCAAGCTCAGTGGCACCCCTGTCCCAGGTCACTAACAATCGAGGATTTGGCTGCCGCGTCTCTGACGGGCGTACTTTTCATGTTGATGTGCGTGGTGGTAGAAAGGTAAACCGTGCGGTGTCCTCTGATAATGACCCATGACCCATGTTCTAGTATTTACTTTAGTTATTAGAACGCAATTGCCTGGGGTTGAGGGGCCTGTGGGCCCAGACCGCCGACTATATGGAAGGCGTGAGTCAAATGGGCCCCATCGTGACCAATGGTCGCTTTGGCGTACACAATTAAGCGATAACATTAGCTTCTTCGGAAGCAATTAATGCCTTTATCGTCTGGGCGATGTAAGCCTCTGATGTCCCCCGGGTTCGCCCCGTAGGTATCACCAGCCAGTTCAGAACACATCACCCACAGCGGTATGGACCATCTGGTGACTGAATAGAGAGAGTGTTGGTAGATAATTGACCTATAAAAACTGAAGTGTTTCTAGAAATTGGATTCAAATACTACTAGTACTAGTATAGTAATGTGATTTCTAGGCGATGCCAGCAGAGCTAAGTTATGGGATGTCCACCAAGCCATTCTGCATCCGTTGTACAGCGGCAGGTATAAAAGACAGAATGCTGAAACGACAGAAACAACAGAAACGACAGAAACAGCTGCAACCAATCAAAATGAGACGAGGATTCTGTCAATTCTGTCTTTGTCAATTTCTGTCGTTTCTGTCGTTTCTGTCGTTTCAGCATTGTCTTTTATACCTGCCGTCTTGTACAGCATACATCATGTACATTGTTCTGCTGTTTTCTTCTGTTTTGTAAAAACTCAAAATGTTGCGCTCTCCCCTTGCATGTTTTCTAGAGGTTATAATATTATAATGGCCCTCAAACCACACCAAATACTCTAAATATTATGTGGGGGACGTATATAAACGTTGCGTCATACTGTACCTTTTTAGCGTTAAAATCACAATTTTTGCGTCCTGGATACGCCATTTGCCCTGCTGGCACTCAATGCAAGCCTCTTGGAAGTGGGGTGCTTGTTTGTTGTTGTTGTTGTTGTTGTTACACTGTTAAAACACTGTTTAAACATATGTTGTTTAAAATTGTTTAGCCAATATGTTTTAAATTTTAAACAACTTTGGTTAAGTAAACTTTGACATTCATAAATTTAACCAATAGTTGTTTAAAATTTAACCAACCAATAGTTGTTTAAAATTTAACCAACCAATAATTTAACCAACAATAGTTGTTTAAAATTTAAATTTGTGAACAAATATGTTAAACAACTGTTGAGCGATTCACCGGTTAACTAACAGCTATTTAAAAGAGCATGTTTTAAACAACG
This sequence comes from Ophiura sarsii, assembly GCA_035610835.1. Lineage (NCBI taxonomy): Eukaryota > Metazoa > Echinodermata > Ophiuroidea > Amphilepidida > Ophiuridae > Ophiura > Ophiura sarsii. The sequence continues at coordinate 57,795,971 of CM069454.1, forward strand.
TTGAGTAATTTCTTAACAAATTGTTTAAAACATGTTCTTTTAAACAACTGTTAGTTAACCGGTTAATCGATCAACAGATTTTGAACATATTTTTGCACAATGTTGGTTAAATTTTAAACAATTATTGGTTAAATTTATGAAAATCAAAGTATATTTTACCAATGTTGTTTAAAATTTAAGCAACGTTGGGTGATTTTTTTTAAACAACACATTTTTATAGATTTAACCAAAATATTAGAAAATAATTAAGTCTATCAAAATGCTGAAGTCGCAACATTATTTTAAAACAATATTTTGGAGATAGTGAAAAGAGTTTAATTCATTATTTACAGCAAAGAACATCCCAGGTACTTTGGTGCGAGCATTATCCGCGTTCGAATTTCTAACAATGCCAACAGGTGCGTTGGCTTGCCGCGCGCTCGGCGCGAGCCAACATGTGCATGTACATTGTACGTATCCATATATAAAACAGCAATCACGGTATGGATAATAAGTGGCGCTAAATTCAAAAGTAACGTGGAGAGTAAAATTTTGAATTCAGTCCCGCCAACAATTAGCCGGTTATCATGGAAGTGTCTCGTACTTCCGTGAGTATCGCTTATATTGATATTAAATTTAAATAAAGTTGAGGTCAATTTTAAAAAAAAATCTAAAAGAAATAAAAAAAAAGAAATAAAAAAAAATCAGTATCGATGCAGTCGGGCCCCAATTAGTATAGGGCGTGCTATGATGTTGTGAACTCTGGGAAGGGGTCGTGGGGTCGGGGTGGGCGGGGGGGGGGGGGGTAGGGGTTCAAGTGGATAGAAATAATACCGTCGACTAACGAACACACAAATGTAGGCTACCGGATTTTGCCGCTATAAATTGCGGATTTAAGGCATGTAGCGAACTTAGTAAAAAATCTTAAAACCCGACATGACTAAATGGGACATACAGACCTTAATATGCAAGCAATTGTCTCCACATTTCGTGAGTGATTCAAGACAAAACTGCAAATTGGCTGATATAAAAAGAAATTGTATACATAGTCATCGTCTCTTTGAAATTAGAGGTCCAAGTTAAAAAATGTATTTTTGTATTAAAAAAGTACTGATTTTAGTCAAGTTCGAGCAATTTGCCACGCTTGTCTACGCGTGGAAAGTGTAAGAATAGCATTGTTTTTAAAATTTGATATTATGAATGGCACCCTTGAAGTGTTAGCTATTTCAATTTGACCTAATATTTATGTTCAGAGTTAAGAAAACACCAGAATTTTACTTGAATTCAAAAATCCATGTCAGGAGATTCTGAGACAATGAAACGCGCTAAATTATCCATTTAGCGAACTCAGTAAAAAATCTTAAAACCCGACATCACTAAATGGAACATACAGAGCCTAATATGCAAGCAATTGTCTCCACATTTCTTGATATGATTCAAGACAAAATAGCACATTTGCTGATATAAAAAAGTATATACATATAGTCATCGTTCCTTTGAAATTAGAGGTCAAAGTTCAAAAATGTATTTTTTATTAAAAAAATACTGATTTTAGCCAAGTTCGAGCGATTTGCCACGTTTGTCTACGCGTGGAAAGTGTAAGAATAGCATTGTTTTTAAATTTGATATTATGAATGGCACCCTTGAAGTGTAAGCTATTTCAATTTGACCTATTATTTATGTTCAGAGTTAAGCAAACACCAGAATTTTACTTGAATTCAAAAATTCATGTAAGTAGATTCTAAAACACTGAAGCGCGCTAAATTATCCATTTAGCGAACTTGGTAAACAATCTTAAAACCCGACATCGTTAAATGGGACCTACAGAGATTTGTTGTTGGTTTAAGTTGTAATTGTTGTTTGTTGTTGTTGTTGTTGTTGTTGTTGTTGTTGTTGTTGTTGTTGTTGTTGTTGTTACACTGTTAAAACACTGTCTAAACATATGTTGTTTAAAATTGTTTAGCCAATATGTTTTAAATTTTAAACAACTTTGGTTAACTAAACTTTGACTTTCATAAATTTAACCAATAGTTGTTTAAAATTTAACCAACCAATAGTTGTTTAAAATTTAACCAACAAATAATTTAACCAACCGATAGTTGTTTAAAATTTAAATTTGTGCAAAAATATGTTAAACAACTGTTGAGCGCTTCACCGGTTAACTAACAGTTGTTTAAAAGAGCATGTTTTAAACAACGTTGAGTAATTTCTTAACAAATTGTTTAAAACATGTTCTTTTAAACAACTGTTAGTTAATCGGTTAATCGATCAACAGATTTTGAACATATTTTTGCACAATGTTGGTTAAATTTTAAACAATTATTGGTTAAATTTATGAAAATCAAAGTATATTTTACCAATGTTGTTTATAATTTAAGCAACGTTGGGTGATTTTTTTTAAACAACACATTTTTATAGATTTAACCAAAATATTAGAAAATAATTAAGTCTATCAAAATGCTGAAGTCGCAACATTATTTTAAAACAATATTTTGGAGATAGTGAAAAGAGTTTAATTCATTATTTACAGCAAAGAACATCCCAGGTACTTTGGTGCGAGCATTATTATCCGCGTTCGAATTTCTAACAATGCCAACAGGTGCGTTGGCTTGCCGCGCGCTCGGCGCGAGCCAACATGTGCATGTACATTGTACGTATCCATATATAAAACAGCAATCACGGTATGGATAATAAGTGGCGCTAAATTCAAAAGTAACGCGGAGAGTAAAATTTTGAATTCAGTCCCAGCCAACAATTAGCTGGTTATCATGGAAGTGTCTCGTACTTCCGTGAGTATCGCTTATATTGATATTAAATTTAAATAAAGTTGAGGTCAATTTTTAAAAAAGAAAAAGAAATAAAAAATCAAGAAAAAAAATCAGTATCGGTGCAGTCGGGCCCCAATTAATATAGGGCGTGCTATGATGTTGCGAACTCTGGGGGGGGGGGGGGGGGGGGGGGGGGGGGGGTAGGGGTTCAAGTGGATAGAAATAATATACAAATAAATTGTATACATAGTCATCGTTCACCTTTGAAATTAATCGTCACCTTTGAAATTAGAGGTCCAAGTTCAAAAATGTATTTTTGTATTAAAAAAGTACTGATTTTAGTCAAGTTCGAGCGATTTGAACGCTTAACCACGCTTGTCTGCCGCGTGGATAGTGTTAAGAATAGCATTGTTTTTAAATTTTGATATTATGAATGGCACCCTTGAAGTTTTAGCTATTTCAATTTGACCTAAGATTTATGTTCAGAGTTAAGAAAATACCAGAATTTTATTTGAATTCAAAAATCCATGTCAGGAGATTCTGAGACAACGAAGCGCGCTAAATTATCCATTTTAGTATACCAATAATTTAACCAACCAATAGTTGTTTAAAATTTAAATTTGTGAACAAATATGTTAAACAACTGTTGAGCGATTCACCGGTTAACTAACAGTTATTTAAAAGAGCATGTCTTAAACCACGTTGAGTAAATTCTTAACAAATTGTTTAAAACATGTTCTTTTAAACAACTGTTAGTTAACCGGTTAATCGATCAACAGATTTTGAACATATTTTTGCACAATGTTGGTTAAATTTTAAACAATTATTGGTTAAATTTATGAAAATCAAAGTATATTTTACCAATGTTGTTTAAAATTTAAGCAACGTTGGGTGATTTTATTTAAACAACACATTTTTATAGATTTAACCAAAATATTAGAAAATAATTAAGTCTATCAAAATGCTGAAGTCGCAACATTATTTTAAAACAATATTTTGGAGATAGTGAAAAGAGTTTAATTCATTATTTACAGCAAAGAACATCCCAGGTACTTTGGTGCGAGCATTATTATCCGCGTTCGAATTTCTAACAATGCCAACAGGTGCGTTGGCTTGCCGCGCGCTCGGCGCGAGCCAACATGTGCATGTACATTGTACGTATCCATATATAAAACAGCAATCACGGTATGGATAATAAGTGGCGCTAAATTCAAAAGTAATGTGGAGAGTAAAATTTTGAATTCAGTCCCAGCCAACAATTAGCCGGTTATCGTGGAAGTGTCTCGTACTTCCGTGAGTATCGCTTATATTGATATTAAATTTAAATAAAGTTGAGGTCAATTTTTAAAAAAGAAAAAGAAATAAAAAATCAAGAAAAAAAATCAGTATCGGTGCAGTCGGGCCCCAATTAGTATAGGGCGTGCTATGATGTTGCGAACTGTGGGGAGGGTGGGGTAGGGGTTCAAGTGGATAGAAATAATATACAAATAAATTGTATACATAGTCATCGTTCACCTTTGAAATTAGAGGTCCAAGTTCAAAAATGTATTTTTGTATTAAAAAAGTACTGATTTTAGTCAAGTTCGAGCGATTTGAACGCTTAACCACGCTTGTCTGCCGCGTGGATAGTGTTAAGAATAGCATTGTTTTTAAAATTTGATATTATTAATGGCACCCTTGAAGTTTTAGCTATTTCAATTTGACCTAAGATTTATGTTCAGAGTTAAGAAAACACCAGAATTTTATTTGAATTCAAAAATCCATGTCAGGAGATTCTGCGACAACGAAACGCGCTAAATTATCCGTTTAGCGAACTTCGTAAAAAATCTCAAAACCCGACATTACTAAATGGAACATACAGAGCTTAATATGCAAGCAATTGTCTCCACATTTCGTGATATGATTCAAGACAAAATTGTACATTTGCTGCCATAAAAAGAATTGTATACATAGTCATCGTTCCTTTGAAATTAGAGGTCCAAGTTCAAAAATGTATTAAAATCTTACTTAGTCAAGTTCGAGCGATTTGAACGCTTAACCACGCTTGTCTGCCGCGTGGAAAGTGTTAAGAGTAGCATTGTTTTTTTAAAATTTGATATTATGAATGGCACCCTTGAAGTGTTAGCTATTCGAATTTGACCTATTATTTATGTTCAGAGGTAAGCAAACACCAACATTTTACTTGAATTCAAAAACTCATGTAAGTAGATTCTAAAACACTCAAAAAATCTTAAAACCCGACATCATTAAATGGGACCCACAGAGATTTGTTGTTGGTTTAAGTTGTAATTGTTGTTTGTTGTTGTTGTTGTTGTTGTTGTTGTTGTTACACTGTTAAAACACTGTTTAAACATATGTTGTTTAAAATTGTTCAAGTGGATAGAAATAATACCGTCGACAAACGAACACACAAATGTAGGCTACCGAATTTTGCCGCTGTAAAATTGTGGATTTAAGGCATGTGTAGCGAACTTAGTAAAAAATCTTAAAACCCGACATGACTAAATGGGACATACAGAGCCTAATATGCAAGCAATTGTCTCCACATTTCGTGAGTGATTCAGAGACAAAATTGCAAATGTAATTGATGTTGCAATATTTCAGACACTTTTTTGACATTTTCAACAACACATCTTAAAATATTTCCTAAATTGTTTAAAAAGAGTTATTCATGTGTAATATAAATTATAATACTAATCAAATTTCAATGTATCAAGTACACTGGTTTGTATAATGGGGGTGCCTTAAATTCCATTCGAAAACATTCAATTCTGATTTAAAAATGAATAATGAAAAAAATCCAAATAATGAATAATGAAAAGTTACCTCGTCCCGTTTTTCAAACTTCCAACAGGAAACTAAATTTCCATTGGCCTTACAATGTTATACCATAAAACCTTCCACCATACCACATTATGAGGAAAATCGTGCACATGCTTAGACAGAAGTTTCATCCATACAGCTGTTCCACTGTGGAACAGTCTTCCAGTCAATGTTGTTGGCAACACTCCAAGAGGAAGGACTACAATCGTTTAAATGTCGTGTTAACAGACACTTTCTCTACAACTCTTCAGAGTATGTTGGCTAAGCTCTCTCGATGTATCAATGACCTCCAGATATTATTTTCGCCTTATTTTTTGATGTTACCGTACTTTTTTGATGTTTATCCTATTCCTGTCCCACGCCACTTTCATTGGCTTTTTTACTCGCCCAATTGTGTTTACTTGTATTTTTGATTATTTTCTGAGTTGCAGTGAACCAATTGATTGGCCCATCAGAGCTCTCTGTTGAGAATTACCCGTTTGATTTGTAATCACTCAGTTCATTAACATTGTTAATGTCTGTTGGGATATTGTTCACATTTGCTCTTTATATACAAAAAAAAAAAAAAAATCTTCAGTAGATAGCTAAATATTCCGAATCATTTATGCGTGTGCTATATTCAGTAGATAGCTAAATATGCCCAATTGTTTATGTGTATGCTATCTTCAGTAGATAGCTAAATATGGCGAATTGTTTATGTATGCTTTCTTCAGTAGATAGCTAAATGTGCCGACTTGATTCTGTATGTGCTATCTTCGGCAGATAGCTAAATATGACCAATTGATTATGTGTATGGTATCTTCAGTAGATAGCTAAATATGACCAATTGATTACGTGTATGCTATCTTCAGTAGATAGCTAAATATGACCAATTGATTACGTGTATGCTATCTTCAGTAGATAGCTAAATATTCCGAATTATTTATGCGTGTGCTATCTTCAGTAGAAAGCTAAATATGCCCAATTGTTTATGTGTATGCTATCTTCAGTAGATAGCTAAAGCTATCTTCAGTAGAGTACTAAAGATGCAGAATTGTTTATGTATGCTTTCTGCAGTAGATAGCTAACTGTGCCGACTTGATTATATATGTGCTATCTTCGGTAGATAGCTAAATATGGCCAATTGATTATGTGTATGCTATCTTTAGTAGATAGCTAAATATGCCGAATTGATTATGTATGCTTTCTTCGGTAGATAGCTAAATGTGCCGACTTTATTATGTATGTGCTATCTTCGGTAGATAGCTAAATATGACCAATTGATTATGTGTATGTGCTATCTTCAGTAGATAGCTAAATATGGCCAATTGATTATACATGTGTTATCTTCTGTAGATAGCTAAATATGCCTTATTGTTTATGCGTATGCTATCTTTAGTAAATTGTAAGCAATATTAACTCTTGCAGGCTTGCAAATAGTGTAATATCAACTCAAATGTATTGATATGCCTTTGGCATACTGGAATACTGCCAATCAAACCACAGTGACGCCTTGTATGTTAAATATTTAACATGAAAGTTGCTTCGAGAGACTTGTAATCCCTCCATTTAGTCCTGTATATTGAAGATCTCTTAGTTCTTATGAAAATCAAATATGACTTTTGCAGGGTTCTCTAGGGGAAGGGTAAACTTACTGGTTGTCCTGATCTGGTTCTGGCTAATCAGAGGGCGTATTGTTTTCTAAGAAATCAGTCATCTGTTAAAGAGATATCTGACGTTTAGAACTGTTATGATTGACCAACATGAACGTTTTGTTTCTTAGAAGTGGCCAAATGAATAGCACTTGGGCGACATTTTGCTGATTTTCATCCGTTTCCGTCACACCAACGGAGGCATCTCTAGAAAAGTACAAACATTACTCAGATCAATTTACAATGAATTAATAGCCAAGATTCAAAGCTACAATTATGTAATATTTCATAAGACTGGCTTATATAATGACAAAGTTATGAGGTAGGAGGTAGAATGAAAAGGGGTCATTTGTCATGCTTATTTTCTCAAAAGAGTGGAAAGGGAGCCTTTAGGGACCGTTCATAAATACTTTGGTGGGGGGGGCTGGATAATTTTTTTTTTTGTATATCAAAACTTTTTAACCCCCCCCCCCCCCTCTCGCCATGCCACAAACTTGTTTGACCCCCCCCCCCCCACCCCTCTCGCCATGCCACAAACTTTTTTGACCGCCCCCCCCCCCCCCCCCCCCCCTGTATTACTGCCTGCACCTGAAACTTTCTTGTCCTCCGTTCATTGTTATCAAGTTCAGAGAACATAGATATGATATCTTGTTATGGGATTTATTTTTTTGACCATGTATCATATTCTATTTTTGATGGACGCATCACATCTAGGAGGGCAGGTTGTAGAATCTAAAGTGAATCAGAACTCCCACTTCAATTGCAGGTATCTTTGGTTTAGTGCCATGGTCTTTAATCCCCTGAATAACTTCACATATTTACACGGATCTCTGTTTTTGAAACTAATTAGGATGCTCCCTCCAATTATATATCCTGGCTTTAAATATGTTTTTGCTATTGACATGAATTTGCCCTTCATTCGTTTTTAGCTGGGCTAGTACATAAAAATTGGCCCGTAGACATCTGCGCGCGTAGCGCGCCAAAAAAATTAGCTATTTTTACATTGATTTATGAACTTTCCCTAAATAATGTGCATACAGGTAAAGCAGGGGTTGGGGGCGAAGCCCCAGAAAATTTTGGAAACTAATAAGTGTTTTAAACTTTTTTGACCCCCCCTCTGTTGGGGTTTTCAAAAACTTTTTTGACCCCCCCTTTGCAGAGTATCAAAACTTTTTGGGCCCCCCCCCCCTATAATTATCCAGCCCCCCCACCAAAGTATTTATGAACGCTCCCTTAATTGTAAACAAAAATATCCTGTAACAGTTTTTTGAGTAACACCACAATTCTTTGACTTAATTAGTTTCAATGCAGAATAAAAACACAATTGCCAATGATGATTTTGTTACTAATTTTCTTTAAAGCCCCCTTGCAATTAAATGTGAGTTTACTGTTGCGTTTTTGAAAAGCAGGACGAGGTGACTATTTAATATCAATATTGTAATATTTTGGGGTAAAGTCACCTGATTTAATATTGTCGGCGTTTTTAACTATTATCCAAGGTACGAATACAATTCAAATGCTGTTAATTATGTCCTACCACCACCTACTGCCTTGGCTTTGCATTTTGTTTCTTTTATAAAGGAGTCTACTCATATTTGCATCCCTATTTTGAATATTAATGAGATATTCGATCGATGTTTGTAATTTTTTTTCGTTACGCTAGCTCGGAGAATTTTAAAGATGGCGATCGTAAACAAACCTGAAATATTACCCAGAATGCACTAGGAAACTCCAAAGAAAGTTCGGCGGTTTTGATGTGACGTCATGCGGTGAAGCGATTGCGCAGTAATCAACTGCCGTGCCTACGAATATGCTTCAAATGCACACATTTCAATACAAAGCGACAGTTGCAAGTTTCGTGCAGAGTTTTTTACTTCCCAGAAATGTTTTCCCAACCCGGAACAACCCGGAAGTATTGCAATGCGGCTCATCGGCTCATTTTATCGTCAGAAAATTGTTAAAAAGCTTATGAAAAAGCTGTAAACAATGAAATAATTAAATATTTTAAAAATATTACATATATCACGCGGGTGACTTTTGGACGCGCGCGGGCAACAGTAAACTCACATTTAATTGCAAGGGGCCTAATCACCCTGTATAATAGAATAACTTTATTTATTGCAACACCTATTATAATAATTGAATTAATTATTTTCAAATAAATATTGCAGCATGTATCTCTACCTGTACAAAAAGTATTTATTTGTTTTTGTCTTTAAAAACAAGTAAACTATCTAAATTATTTCGCAAATCCCAAATATTTATATGGGAATTCCCGGATATTCAGTGCTCACGCAATCACGCAGAGAATGTGATCAGGGATACTATTAACTTTGATGCGATGTTTTCTGGCTGATTGCACACGTGTGGGCTGATTGCAAGTGTGTCCCGGATGCTGGTACCCTGTCCCTGGATCTCTGCGCTTACTCATACATTTATGAATGTGTAGAGCCCACTGATGCTGGGAACACTGCATGATCACTGACAACGACAGCGAGCGGGCCCAGGGGTCTGCCACTGAGCTTGCCGATTGGGTCCACTTTTAAATTGAACTTAGTCAGCATAGAATTGGTGGCGCTATACCGATCAGGCGTGATGATTGTAGCAGACGACGCAACGCTGGCCACGCGTCTCTCAGACGACCCAATTTGGCAACGAGAGTGCACCATTTTGAATTATTTTTAACAGTCATCGCCCGGTTAACGATAAAAATCCTTCTAATTATGATGTATTTGTCAAAATGATAGTTTAAAATGCGCGATTACGTGTTATTCACCGGGGTTATTCACTACGAATTCAAAATTTAGGTTTCGCGTGGCCACCGTCGTCTGTGTAAATCTACAGCGCCCCCAAATCTATGCTGACTAACATGCCGTTTAACCTGCCGTTAAACCTGGTTAAACATTGTTAAACGCGTTAAACGACGGTCACCGACACATTCCGATGAATACCATAATTTATGCAAAAGGGCCCGTTTTCGCTACGTACATTAGTATACGACTTTCCTATCCCAAAGTTAATAGTATCCCTGGCGGGCCCGTCTATTATTGTCTTTCAGACTGAAGTTCCCGCAAAATCAAAGATGTCTACGCGTTCGCGGCCAAGAAAACCCGGAACAGGTCGTCTAGCAATATGTCACTTCTACAGCTCGAAACGTGGTTGTTCAAAAGCCAATAAATGCAATTTATTACACATATGTCGGTAAGCTTAAAATACTTTTATAGTTGTCGTCAGAATACTTCAGCACTTTTTTCTGTGACAACTGCGTACAGCGTAAACTATGGGCGGCCAAAGGGGTCAAAATGGTCTCAGTAATTTAGAGAAAGGTGACTAGAAAATGGAGAAAGGTCTCAGTAATTTAGAGAAAGGCGACTAGAAAATGGAGAAAGGTCTCAGTAATTCAGAGAAAGGTGTCTAGAATGTAGAAAGGTCTCTGTAATTTAGAGAAAGGTGTCTAGAATCGAGAAAGGTCTCTGTAATTTAGAGAACGGTGTCTAGAATGGAGAAAGGTCTCAGTAATTTTGAGGAAGTTGTCTAGAATCGAGAAAGGTATCAGTAATTTAAAGACAGGTGTCTAAAATGTAGAAAGGTCTGTGCAATAGTCTTGGAAAGGTCAAATGTTGAGAACGGTCTGGGTGTAAAGCAGAGAACACTCTGTAAAGCAGAGAACGGTCTGTAAAGCAGAGAACGGTCTGTAAGTGTAATGTACAGAAAGGTGTGTATCTTCTATTTCTCTCTCATTCTCTCTTTCTCTCCCCGGTAGTCGGTCAACGCTACGGGAGACGGTGGGGGAGTTAAGGTGGTGTTAATGTGGGTTGGGGTTAATGTGGGTTGGGGTTAATGTGGGTTGCAGGGTTAATGTGGGTTGGGGTTAATGTGGGGGTTAAGGTGGGGGATTAATGAAGGTGGGGTTAAGGGGGTTGGTTAAGGAGGGGGGGTTAAGGTGGGGGATTAATGTCAGGGTTGTGGGTTAAGGTGGCGGTAAGTTGGGGAGGTGTTAAGGTGGGGTAGTTAAGATGGGAGCAGTTAAGGGGGTGTTAAGGTGGGTTGGGGGTTAAGGTGGGGTTAAGTGGGTTGGTTAAGGAGGGGGTTAAGGTGGGGAGTTAAGATGGGAGGACGGTGAGATAGTGCCAGGGGTTCTTAATGTGAGCGGTCACGGTAGCGATTGCGGCCATGTTGCTGGAGCACTATCAGGGAGGGACTATATTAATTTTGGGACAGGAAACTTCTATACTGCGCACAGGTGGTCACGTTTTGAATGCACCACAGCGCCACCAACTGTATCGGTCCATTCCCCGTAAGCACGTAAGCTATGCGTACACAGCACCATCAACAGTGTCGGTCCAGCTTAGTTAATGTGCACCGTTCGGCAAGCGAAGTGCCAACCCCTGGCACTATGGGAGCACCACACCAACATGACCAAATATCTTTCTCATTGAAATACGTGTAAAAGTGCCATATTTCAAGACACCTTTTCTACCCTCCGGTTACATTTATGGCATACTTGTCACCTATGACCATTTTCAGTAACATCTCAACTTTAATTTAAGCCTTGTGTTTCATGAGGGGTTATTAACCTAAATTTTCCGCTATGGACCTGCACACAGCGCCCTCACTTTTTCACGTTTTATGGCATGCCTGTTCACCATTTAGGCAGGTGCTTACGCCCTGGGCACTATTTAGGTCGATAAATTAAAAATATCGTATTTTATCATTGTAGGTGCAACGGATAGGTCCCATTCGTTCATTTAATTACAAACATACCATCTCCGGAGAAACAAATTGCCCGAAAACCTCACATTTACAAGCCTAGTCTTTGTGCTTTTTCGGAACTACTACAGGATTACACGAATTGCGCATTGATTTGGTGCAGTGCTCCCCTATCTCACAGATTTACATAGAGCCCGTCTCCCGTAGCGTTGACCGACTACCGGGGAGAGAAAGAGAGAGTGAGAGAGAAATAGAAGATACACACCTTTCTGTACATTACACTTACAGACCGTTCTCTGCTTTACAGACCGTTCTCTGCTTTACAGACCGTTCTCTGCTTTACAGACCGTTCTCTGCTCTACACCCAGACCGTTCTCAACATTTGACCTATCCAAGACTATTACACAGACCTTTCTACATTCTAGACACCTTTCTCTAAATTACTGAGACCTTTCTTGATTCTAGACAACTTCCTCAAAATTACTGAGACCTTTCTCCATTCTAGACACCGTTCTCTAAATTACAGAGACCTTTCTCGATTCTAGACACCTTTCTCTAAATTGCAGAGACCTTTCTACATTCTAGACACCTTTCTCTGAATTACTGAGACCTTTCTCCATTTTCTAGTCACCTTCAGGGCTCAAAATACACAGGGGCGAAGGGCGATTAGCCCCCAGTTTTCACAAAATAGCTCCCTGAGAAAATATTGGCCTATGGGAAAATATACTGAAGGGGCGATTTTTGGCAGAATTTGCTCAAAATAGCCCTCATAGCCTAAAAATTATTTTAACCCCTGGTCACCTTTCTCCAAATTACTGAGACCTTTCTCCATTTTCTAGTCACCTTTCTCTAAATTACTGAGACCTTTCTCCATTTTAGACCATTTTGACCCCTTTGGCCGCCCATAGTAAACACGGTGTGTTGTAGAACAGGGTCACAACTATGGAACGCATTTTCGGTTTTAATAGTGATCAGAAATTCGATCATTTCATCGACCAGTCTATCGCGAACATTTCATCGACCATTTCATCACACATTATTTCATCGACCATTCTATCGCGAACATGTCATGTTAGATTAATAAAAATTCCATTAAAATGGAAAGGTGACGGTCAAAAGGAAATTGCGATATAAGGCAAATAGAAAGAGCAAAAGTAGCAACATTTGTAAATACGGCTTTTTAGTTGCTAAAATTAAGAAGCAAGCGCATCCTAGATGATAATTGTGCAAGATTCTTGCATAGCATTACTAGAAAGCAATATAAATTACAGCCATAGTTTAGTGATAAACACGGTTTTGGCAGCATAACTAAAAATAATAAACAAAATACTGAATCAAATAAACAAAGCAAATAGATAAATAAATAACAAGACTAGGCATGCCTAGTAGAGCTGGTCGGATATTTGAATGTTAAAAAATGTTTTTGTATTGTAATATGGCAGAAATAATTTGGAAAGTGGTGTTATGGTACTAATTTTTTTAACTGGAAAATATGATTGACTTTATTTGTTCACACAAAGTTACTTACACATATGTTATTCTTAGGGAGTGTTCATAAATACTTTGGTGGTGGAGGTTGGAAATATTTGAGCTTTGGACATATTTTTTTCTTGATCACCCCAAACAGCGTTATTTTTTTCTTGATCCCCCTTTTTCGTTGATTTTTTTTCTTGATCCCCCTGTATATCCAATTAATCAAGCAATAGTAGATTTGACTGCTCACGAAGCATTTCTTTCTGATCCTCCCTCCATTTTTTCCAACCACCCCCCCCCCCCCCCCATAAATAATAAATTCATTTGGACAATCCACTGAATAATTTTGATGAATGTTGTGGAATTCTAAGACCTTTTTGCCTTTGTCATGACAGAGAAAGTATTATGATGTTATAACCCCCCATAAATAACGAAGCATTTCTTTCTGATCCTCCCTCCATTTTTTCCAACCCCCCCCCCCCCCCCCCTCCCCCCATGAATAATAAATTCATTTGGACAATCCACTGACCAATTTTGATGAATGTTGTGGAATTCTGAGACCTTTTTGCCTTTGTCATGACAGAGAAAGTATAATAATATTGGATCCTTTTCGTAATACTCGGCGACACGAGAACAAGATTAGCATCAGCAGAAGTGACGTCATGATTATTACTTCTCCGAATTGCGCAGAAATCCGCCATTTTTTAAAATTTAAACCGACAGAAAATATTCTGCGCACCTACGTGTAAAAGCAATGGCAGTTATGACTCTCACCAAAACGAAATATTAAACTTCCGATACATCAGAATTTATCATACTTTTTCTAGTTATTTGAAGATGAAACTCAATCTTTGTAGGTACGTCTTTGATGCTACGATCAGAGATCAAGTAGGGAATCTTTTTGCGTCACACTTTTGCTAAATATTTGTGCATTAGCATCGCAGAAACAGCAAGCAATTCTTCAAAGGTGTGTCGCATTTCGCGATGCTACATTTGGTGAATGCACTATGCAGGTTATTGCGGGGCCGCTTGAACTCTACTCCCGGGGTGTGTTTGAGGGAATTCACGGAGAGTGATACTTACGGGATACGGGTACCCGTTACCAGTTACACGCACGTATAGAATGACCCGTGTCACGTAAGAGAAAAAACACGGGATAACTCATGCCTTCTTTTTATGTTCCCATAGTAATCCTTTTAGTTACATTTAAAAGTCAGGCAACTTATTATAGTCTTCAAATGGTCACATTCTGTGTAAGGGGGTTGCCATATCATTTGGGCTAATCATATTGAAGGGGTTCACCTAGACTGTAACTCTCAGCCGCCCTCTTATGTCGCTATCTTGCAGGCTCCGATATTTGTACAGCTTTAGCGTCCGTACGGTAATATTGATGACTGGGGGATGTAGCCTAGGGTTCGCCATAATCATTGGGCTAATTGCGAGAACCAAGGCAACACGGAACAAAGAGGCCGATCACGGACTCAGTGACTCAGTGACTCAGTCAGTCAGTCAGTTTTGCTTTCACAGGCTGTTCGTTCCGACCAGCAAAAATGATTAAATAAATAAATGAATAATTATGCAAATAAGTAATATTATAAATAAATAAATAAATATAGAAATAAATAGGTTTATAAGCCAATAAATAAATTTAACATTCAATTTAAGTTTTAAATAATTATATGTCATATGTATTCAATTTATTTGATCAATACATAAATAAATGTAGAAATAAATAAATGAGTAAAATATTTTTTTAAAAATACATTTAAATAAATAATAATATAAATCAAAAATTGAATTTTAAATCGAAAATAAATGAATAAATAAACTAATGAATCAAAACATAAATAAACGCATATTATATATTAAAATATTAAAAACATGAGAAAACATTAATAAATAAAAAATGATTAAATAAATAAATAAATAAATGAATAATTATGTAAATAATGAATAATATCAAAAGTAAATAAGTGAATATAGAAATATAGAAATGAATAAATTTTACATTCAATTTAAGTTTTAAATATGTCATATATATTCAATTAATTTGATTAGAATTATATTCAATTTAATATGGCCAATATTCTTTAGTAAAACTATGGTTGAAGTAGAATTTGTTTGTTTATTATATAAAAATGCCATTGAAATGGAATGGGGGCGATCCAAGAGAAAGAATCATGTTTCGTAACCATTTTCTGAAGCATCTGTTGCATACCAATATACCAGGGATATGGTGTATGTATCATTCAAACCAAAAAACAACAAATCAAAACACAGCAGTCTAAAAATAGTACAGGAAACCAATAAAGTTGATTTGTGTGCATTGAGGGGCCCGGGGGGGGGGGTCACAACAATTGGGAGATTTCTCCTTAGTCAAACAATATAAGCTATTATGTCTCTCTGTTGGGAGTCTAATAACATCTCTCTGATTGAATTATCAAGGATAAACAAATATAGCTTTGACTCCATCACAGACTGCAGGACTGTTAAAATAAACTGCATAGATGTAATTTACAAAGACTACAAAATAATTTAGACAATTTTCCATACTAAAAACAAAATGGCAGCCTCCATGTATATGTAGAAAGACCTAAATGTGCAACAATATGCAATTCTATGCTAAAAGGTTGGCGGGCTTTGGCCCGCCACCCAAAAACCAGAAATGCGTCGTATTTTCAGTGTTTAATTAATATAGTGATCAGAAATGCGATCGTTTTGTCATGAACATTTCATCGATCGTTTTATCCCGAACATTTCATCAATGATTTAGTCGCTAACATTTCATGAGTTTATCGCGAACATTTCAGCGATCGTTTTATAACAAACATTTCATCGGTTGTTTTATCATGAACATTTCATGATTGTTTTATCCCGATTCACGAACATTTCATCGATCGTTTTATCACGATTCACGAACATTTCATCGATCGTTTTATCACGAACATTTCATCGATCGATTTATCACAAACATTTCATCGATCGTTTTGTCACCTACATTTCATCGCTCTTTTAACGTCGATCAGCGGTCAATGACCCCGTCACATAGGTTATGTTTAACTATAGGCGCACTACACTAAATCACTCAATGTCACTTCTACTTCTACGGAGATACTCTTTTTACATGAACATGTAAAATTGTATTGCGCAATGGGAATGCCAGAATGGCTTCAAATCACCCTACCGAGTGTCCCAAAATATTTGTAACAAATGTTTGAGAGGCTATTATAGTGTTGTTGAATTAAGAAACATGGCAAACTGGTTCGCTTCTGGTGACAAAATTTGTAAAATAAAATGGCAGAGAATGCAGACAGTGCTGGACAATCTTGTCAGTGGCGGCGGCATGGGGGGCATTCCCCCCACCACCAAACATATTTCCCCCCCCCCCCCCCTGTCCCCCCCCCCCCCCTCCCCACACCCCAAATAATTTCAAAAAGGTTAAAATTTGACCGTTTTAGCATAAAATGGCAAAGATAATTGTGCACTTAGCACGCATTTTTTAATTCTTGCCCCCCCCCCTAAATTGTTTCTTGCCCCCCCCCCCCTCCAAATTTATGATGCTGGTGACACCACTGCATTTTTCACGAGGAATAGATGTATGAACTAGATATTGTTAAACCACTATGTGAAGGGGACGTCGATGCCATCCTTGAAATAAAAGCATCAACCCACATAACAAGACTAGGCACGCCTAGTAGAGCTGGTCGGATATTTGAATGTTAAAAAATGTTTTTGTTTTGTAATATGGCAGAAATAATTTGGAAAGTGGTGTTATGGTACTAATTTTTTTAACTGGAAAATATGATTGACTTTATTTGTTCACACAAAGTTACTTACACATATGTTATTCTTAAGGAATGTTACTAAATACTTTGGTGGTGGAGGTTGGAAATATTTGAGCTTTGGACATATTTTTTTCTTGATCACCCCAAACAGCGTTATTTTTTTTTCTTGATCCCCCTTTTTCGTTGATTTTTTTTCTTGATCCCCTGTATATCCAATTAATCAAGCAATAGTAGATTTGACTGCTCACGAAGCATTTCTTTCTGATCCTCCCTCCATTTTTTCCAACCCCCCCCCCCCCCCCCCCATAAATAATAAATTCATTTGGACAATCCACTGAATAATTTTGATGAATGTTGTGGAATTCTAAGACCTTTTTGCCTTTGTCATGACAGAGAAAGTATTATGATGTTATAACCCCCCATAAATAACGAAGCATTTCTTTCTGATCCTCCCTCCATTTTTTCCAACCCCCCCTCCCCCCATAAATAATAAATTCATTTGGACAATCCACTGACTTATTTTGATGAATGTTGTGGAATTCTGAGACCTTTTTGCCTTTGTCATGACAGAGAAAGTATAATAATATTGGATCCTTTTCGTAATACTCGGCGACACGAGAACAAGATTAGCATCAGCAGAAGTGACGTCATGATTATTACTTCTCCGAATTGCGCAGAAATCCGCCATTTTTTAAAATTTAAACCGACAGAAAATATTCTGCGCACCTACGTGTAAAAGCAATGGCAGTTATGACTCTCACCAAAACGAAATATTAAACTTCCGATACATCAGAATTTATCATACTTTTTCTAGTTATTTGAAGATGAAACTCAATCTTTGTAGGTACGTCTTTGATGCTACGATCAGAGATCAAGTAGGGAATCTTTTTGCGTCACACTTTTGCTAAATATTTGTGCATTAGCATCGCAGAAACAGCAAGCAATTCTTCAAAGGTGTGTCGCATTTCGCGATGCTACATTTGGTGAATGCACTATGCAGGTTATTGCGGGGCCGCTTGAACTCTACTCCCGGGGTGTGTTTGAGGGAATTCACGGAGAGTGAGACTTACGGGATACGGGTACCCGTTACCAGTTACACGCACGTATAGAATGACCCGTGTCACGTAAGAGAAAAAACACGGGATAACTCATGCCTTCTTTTTATGTTCCCATAGTAATCCTTTTAGTTACATTTAAAAGTCAGGCAACTTATTATAGACCATTTCAAATTGAGATCGGAAATCTTCGGAAAAACAGGTCACGTGGAGTAGGTGCGTTGCGCGTTCTTCGCAACAGTTGATCGCATTTCCAGCATTGGTTGTCCGCCTAGTGATTTACTATGTTTACATACACGCGTGCACACATGAGAAGTAAAACGTGGAACAAGACTATTTTGTTTTTTTATCAACAAAGGCGCTGACCGGCAAATTCCAAATGTATCGAGCAGACGGTAAAAAGTGAAAATATTACCCCAAATCTCTTTCATCTCACCGTTTTTTGTTACTGAAATGCCGTAACATCAACTTTGTGAGGGATACAATCTATCACCAACACCAGCGCAATCTATCACACGGGCAGACGGGTGAAAAACATGTGTGTTTTCTCCGGCACATGGCCATGACCTGTCAGGAGCTGACAGGTCATGTAACCGAGTGTTGACACTCGGCTAACCGGAAACATTCGGAACCGATCGTATATTTTCGGATTTGAAATGGTCTATAGTCTTCAAATGGTCACATTCTGTGTAAGGGGGGTTGCCATATCATTGGGCTAATCATATTGAAGGGGTTCACCTAGACTGTAACTCTCAGCAGCCCTCTTATGTCGCTATCTTGCAGGCTCCGATATTTGTACAGCTTTAGCGTCCGTACGGTAATATTGATGACTGGGGGATGTAGCCTAGGGTTCGCCATAATCATTGGGCTAATTGCGAGAACCAAGGCAACACGGAACAAAGAGGCCGATCACTAGACTTTATCCTCCAGTCGTACAATACGCTCCACTGCGTTTGCTGTTGTGACGACTGGAAATGTTCCAGCCCAAATGACGGAGCACTTTTTGACAGCAATTTGCTTACCGCGCGAGCTGCGCCTTGCACAAACACGCGAATTGGTAGGCCACTTACGCACACGCGGGCGCGCACATTCATGACATCCATTTAAAACACGGCTGAATCATGATCAAGTTGATTGATCATGCATTTAAATTCATTTTTGTTTACTAGCAAAACCGTCGTTTTCTTTCGACAGCAAGCCTGCACTTTGCGGCTGTTTACATACCGGGTTGTTGGTCAATATTTTACGATGTACATATTTTCACATACCTAAAATAGATGGAAGAAACTCCCAAACCTAAGTTTTAAAAGGCCTGCTGCTGTGCTGTCTCATGTTTTTCACTCTTTTTTTCGTAGAGAATTAAATCAATGAAGTGTTAATGATTTCCAATATCGGCCAGTAAAAAGATATAATTCGTACCGATGTGGCAGTAGGCCGTGGACATGCAAAAGTCTGATATTATTTTATTAAAGTGATAAGCTTTAAAGTTTTAAATACCAGCTGGATGCATGGGCTGCTGCTGTACTGTTGGATCATCAAGCACTTTTGGTCACGATTGGCTCTTCTGTCATTAACATGATCATAGTATAACTATAGTGTCTGTACCAGACCACCCCTCCAATGATACTACTCACATACATACATAAATTAATAACGAAATATCGGAAATATTTAAAACAAATAAATAAATAAATGTCCTAAAAAAAAATGATAATAAAAATTTTAAAAATGTCCCATTTTTTTTTATCAACACACTATTATAAATTTCAACAACAACAAAAAAATCTGTGTTTTTTTTTAATTGTTAATTTATGGAATTTATGTTTTGCATAAAAGATAGGCCTAAATATGAATTTCAATTTTTAAACAAAATTAATTTGTTTTATTTTGAGTTTGAGTGCGTACCTTCATCATAGGCTGAGCAGGATAGTGTTTGATGGAGCAAGAAAAGGCAGGATATAGGACTAAGACCAAGACTTAGATAATAGGAGGGTACGAAGCCGGCATAGGAAGGTGTAGGAGGCTGGCACAGGCAGGATGTATGAAGGCCTACACGGGGGCCTACAGTACAGATCTAGCGTAGAGCGTCGTACAGGTGCAGTAAGATGTATGGACATGTGGCGCAGGAATGTGTACAAAGATAGCGCAGGAACAGGAAGGCGTTAGCGCATGAAAGCGTAAGTGCATGAAGGTGTACGAAACTGGCACAGGAAGGCGTACTAAGCTGGTGCAGCAGGAGGCTTCGTACAGAGCTGATGCACTTACTAGGCCTACAAAGCTGGCGCAGAAGGCCTGTACAGAGCTGGCGCAGGAAAGCGTGCAATACGAAGGTAGCGCAGGTAAGCGTAAAAGTATCGCAGGAAAGCGTAAACGTATCGCAGGAAAGCGTAAAAGTATCGCAGGAAAGCGTAAAAGTATCGCAGGAAAGCGTAAAAGTATCGCAGGAAAGCGCAAAGGTATCGCAGGAAAACGCAAATGTATCGCAGGAAAGCGTACAAAGGTATCGCAGGAAAGCACAAAGCAAGGTATCGCAGGAAAGCGTACAAAGGTAGCGCTGGAAGGCGTTCGAAGGTAGCGCAGAAGGCGTACGAAGGAATGCAGGAAGGTGTACGAAGGAGTGCAAGAAAGCGTACAAATGGCACAGGAGGAAGCCTGCATGAAGAGCATGAAGCCGCTACAAAAATCTATTGGGGTTATGAATGGCATTAATTGACTGACATTTGGGCATATTTTAATAACTAACTAATAGTAATACTATCATGGTATCTGTGGAAAAGTAGGCCTAAAATA
The DNA here is from genome assembly GCA_035610835.1 of Ophiura sarsii. Taxonomy (NCBI): domain Eukaryota; kingdom Metazoa; phylum Echinodermata; class Ophiuroidea; order Amphilepidida; family Ophiuridae; genus Ophiura; species Ophiura sarsii. Next base: position 57,816,985 of record CM069454.1, read on the forward strand.
AAAAGTGCCTCCCTCTCTAGCTCTAGACATAAAAAATCCCTACCCTAACCCTAGGCTAGGCCTTTTAAGGCCAGCCTAATTTAGCCTAAGCTATACATCATGTAAATGTATGAACTATTACTAGGCCTAGTAAAATTACACAAAAGTACTGACCTCGTAAGAAGTAGTCGTAAAGCCTAGTTAGGCACAACAACAATCAGTCATGTATGTAGTCACTTGTCAAAGTAGGAGAATCATCGGAACAACAATCGATTAAAAATTAACAGCTTTAAAAAACAGCTACCGCTTGTTTCATCAATGAACGAGAGCAGCGGTCGCTCAACGCACAGAACAGTCGAACTAGGCTATGTATGCCTAGAATTTGTTGTTTAATTAATATCGAGGAACAACATACACCTCCATGAACATATTATCCGGCAGAATTCTGTTGATTTTAAATTAAAGCTGATCGTAAATAAAATCTGCTGTAAAATGTAAACAAACAGGGTGACGTAAAATCTGGCCATCTGGGATCTGCTGACTACTTCGCGAAGAGTGTGTGGTTGAGGAGGCACGGGATTGGTTAGAGTTTGTGTTTTATTGTACTCTTTCTTTACAGAAGAGGCTTCTTTAGGTGAATTACTTCCCCAAAATCAATAGTTTTACTCTTTACTCGCAATCATCAACCTCTGCTGAACCATCACCCCGCCGGCGGCGCAGCGAGCCGCGCCGCGTCGTGCCGGCAGATCTGCGTGGCAAGTGACATGCATATTCATGTATGTAAATAAAATCACAATTCCGATTTTATTTTGCTCCTTCTATTTTCACGCTTTGTGACCAGTCCCCAAGTGGAGGACCGCGCTATGCATTCTGGGTATATTAGTTCAGCGGGTGCGGGACGACACTTCGGGGACTGGTGGAACTTGTCTAGCCGATCACGGACGCACGGACTCAGTGACTCAGTCAGTCAGTCAGTTTTGCTTTCACAGGCTGTTCGTTCCGACCAGCAAAAAAAGGCCTTGATGATTTGTTGACATTAGGCGCTTTGTCTGTGTCACTTTGTTTTGACATAAGGGCGGCTCTGGCCATAACAGATATCACTGGGAAAACCAGTAGGCCCAGATCCAATGTGAAAATAGGCCTATAGTGAATTGTGATTAGGGGGCTGGCATTTTCTTCGGAAAGGGGGGGGGGGGGGTCCCAAAAATGTGGATAGACCCAGACAATTTTTTCATGACCCCCCCTATCCAAGAGCTGCATATTTTTATGACCCCCCCTACCAATACAGTCCATTATTTTGTGACCCCCCCCCCCCCCAACACACATTTCAGAAAGCATGCTTTGATAAATTTGTGACCCCCCCCCCATTTTCAATGAAATAATTTTATGACCCCCCCTGTTTTCATGTCAAAAAAACTATGACCCCCCCCCCCCCCCCCCCCAGTATATTTGGGACCCCCCCCCCCCTTCCGAAGAAAATGCCAGCCCCCTTATCAAATATATCATGTGATTTGGGTACCCGTTTTATTAGAGAACTTTAACTAACCAATCTTGGTCCATAGAACTTCATGCTGATCGACGTGAAAAGAGCGGTGAAATGTTCATGATAAAATGATCGATGAAATGTTCGTGATAAAACGATCGATTCAATGTTTGTGATAAAAAGATTGATGAAATGTTTGTGATAAAAAGATTGATGAAATGTTTGTGATAAACTCATCGATGAAATGTTCCTGATAAACTCATCGATGAAATGTTCGCGATAAACTCATCGATGAAATGTTTGCGATAAACTCATCGATGAAATGTTTGCGATAAACTCATCAATGAAATGTTCGCGATAAACCAATCGATGAAATGTTCGTGATAAACTCATCGATGAAAGGTTTGTGATAAAACAATCTATGAAATGTTCGTGATAAAACGATCGATGAAATGTTCTCGATAAAACGATCGATGAAATGTTCGCGATAAAATGATCAAATTTTCTGATCGCTATTAAAAAAAAAAAAATGCGTTCCATACACAACAGCGGTATCTTTGAGCAGTTCGACGCGTCGCGGCCCCTGTAATCCGATTGGCCCCGATCGTACCTATGGGTCATGAATGTCCCCGCCCACACGCTCATTAACTAGACGCGCGCATTGGTGGCGACTATAATACGGCCACTTAATTTTTTTATTCGATTCTCGTAGCACACGTCTTCAAAAAGTGGGGAGGGAGGGAGGCTTATTTTTCTGTTCGAGAGGGGGGGGGGGTCAGTCAACAAATATGTTAAATTGTTTTTATGCTCAGCTCAACTAACTTTCACCAAGATAATTGAGAGGGAGTGAAATGCTGATATAGCACTTTTTATTTTATTTTGTCAGTGCCTTTATTGATGGAAGCTGTACATCATCTCAGCAGTGTCGCTTCAACCACAACTTTGCCTCGAATCAAATTGGCAAGATTTTACGGAAGCATGACCTAGATCCTCAGGATGATGAAGACATAGAATTTCTCCTAAATCTTCTCAAACCAAAACCGAAAACTACAGATGGACTTGAAAGTGAGGAGGAGGAGGGAGACTCAGAGGAAGAGGAGGAGGATACTATCTCAAATGCATCTAGTACGAAGTAAGTAAATTTCTAAAAATTGTTGAAAATTCACCAAAAATAGTGCTTTGAATCATTATGATACACATTTAATCTTTGATCAAAAAGGCATGGATCAAAAATCATACACAAAAAGTCTGCTCACTTTTTCTTTCAAGCACACAAAATGTCATAATCACTAAATGCTTGCCATTGGCCATTAATAACAGGCCCTTCGGAAGCAATTTATTATTGGTGCGACCAAACCTGGGGGTGGGGGGCCTGAGGTTAACAGGTGCAGAGTCCCTTTGTAGGGGCCAGGGGGCAACAAGCCCCCTGACACTAGCTCATTTTGAAGTATTCGAGTGATGATTTCTATTCCATCAATTTTAATATAAATAAGACAACAATTGTTAACACTGATGCATTTTATTGTGTGTTTTAATGCGGTTTACACAAGTTTGGTAATGAAATGTTCTTTAAAAAGATGACACTGTGAGGGTTGCATTTTTATATCATTATTAATTACAAACGCAATCTAAGTAGGCTATCTGCATAGACATGTGCAGGATGGTGTTGACCGGGGACTTACCATGGCTATATCTGGGCCCGCTTAAGGGTCCCGAGCCATTTCAGACCTCATCAACTCATATTTGGTCCAGAAAAAAACATTTCTTGAAGCGAGAAGCGCGAAAAAGATCAATTTTTAAAAATAAATTGGTCCAGATAATGTTCCTGAAGCCATCTTGGTAAGCTTGAATCATGATACATTGAAACTAATGCGTGTGCGTGCATAGCGCGCAAAAAATGGCAATTTTAACACTCAATAGGAAAAACTTTTCGCTCTACCAGTGCGCCACGGGGGCCAACTTGGGAAAGTAAATTCGCCCAACTATGTAGCCTGGGGCCATTATTTCATAAAAAGTGCCACGCCAGTGCGCACAGACAGACTTTATGAAGGGCACAACATTTTTTCAGTTCATTAACTAAAACGGCCCACAAAAAGTTCCTGAAGCGATCTTGTTAAACTTGAATCATTCGCGCGCAACACAATGTTAACATTCAAAAAAACTTCAATATTAAGACCAAAAGGAAAAGTATACTGAGCCATTCATTTTTTTCCCTCTGGAAAATATTGGTGCAACCAAAGCATCCCTTCTGACGGGCCTGATTAATAAGAATGTGGAATGTGAGGGAGGACCATAAGGCGAGGAAGAAAAAAAACCCTGTTTTATGGGTCCGACCGACCCACTTTTTGTGGTTTTCACGAGAAAAAAATTTAACAAAATATTTTTTACAATTCTTTTTACAAATTCCCGATTTGGGCAGATTTTGCTGACATATGAGGTAAGAACATTTTTAAAAAAATTAACAACAAAAAAACCCGACTGACCAACCGACCCAACTTGACAGGTCCGTTCGCCCGTAAAACAGGATATATTTTTTTCGTCGCCTAAAGGTGACATTATTTGGTTTTATTAGAGGATGGGTCACAAAATCTTGAATGTATTTATCAGCGTACTTATGACAGCTCTGAAAGAAATGTAAACCCTCTTATATCATTTTGTATTTTTAACAACAGCCCTAGCAAAATGGATGCTAGTAGTAACAGACAATGTCGACGCAAGAGGAAACCAAGCACGACTAGTGAGGCAAAGAACAACACCCCAAAACCTTCTGATGAAAAACAACAGCGGGAATTGTGCGTTTATTACGTACAAAATGGTCATTGTCGGAAGGGCAAAGAGTGCCCTCAACTTCATGTATCCAGGCTACCGTTTCAATGGCAGGTTTGCCGCAATAATAGCTGGGGAAATGTGGATCAGACGACCAACAGAACTATAGAGGCTTCATATTGTGATTCTAATGTCAGCAAAATGACGATTAAAAAAGGGTAGGAATTCAAGCAAGCAATAGGGTCACTCGTTTAAGTTCGCCTCCCAAAAAGGATGGTACTGTTACACTTTTGGGTTTCATGCTGTCATAAACCTCTTTTTTATTTTGGGTATGCACCCTATCCTGAGTTAAACGGCATTTTTGAATTTCCCTATTTCAGAGCTTTCCAAAAATGTATAATTTTGCTATCATAGGTTGAATACTTTTTTTTGTTATAGTCATGTATGTAAAACCGATGAATTAGGGCCAATTTACTGTGTAGCGAATAGGGAAAAAGTCAAGGACAATGCAATCGATTCATGATTTCAATTGTTACATAATAGTTGACACGTTTGTTGAAACAGAAACTTATAGAATATAAAATAATCTTTGAAATTAGGCCAAGATCATGTTTGTACCATACGGGATGGTAATGTTTTATATATTCCCCATAGAGAATGTACACAGCGCACCGCCACCACCCCTGCCTTTCGAAATATAATCAATCATTTCTCAGCCAAACAGTTATTGAAATACCTGATTTATTCACACAATGTAGCTAAATAAATAGACTTTCAAATGACACCTAAACCATAGCTCTACCACGTTTAGTTGTTGAGTTAATAGAGAGAGATGGATGATTTGTCACCAAAAATGCAACGCCACCACCCTTTTTGGGTGGTGAGTTCAAAAGACATGGCCTTTTGTTTTTGTCTTGCCTGATGTAATCAGAAAGAGACTATGTTATCACTATTTCTGTCCGGCGTCAGCCGTCTGCCGTCTACCGTGTGCTAAGAAATACCTTTGTGATGCGATATCTGGAGATCCGTAAGGCCTATCTTGATGGAGGGAAGGGGGTGGTGCGTTCCGTTGCTGATTGATTTTTCAAGGTCATCGGAGGTCATTCAAGGTCATCGGGGTCAAATATGCTTAAAACTTTTGTGACGCGTTGTGACACGATATCTAGAGATCCGTAAGGCCTATCTTGATGGGACTTGATGTCAGGGAAGGGGGTGGGGTGTTCTTTTGCTGATTAGATTTTCAAGGTCATTGGAGGTCATTCAAGGTCATCGGGGTCAAATATGGGGTCAAATAAGATCCGTAAGGCCGATCTTGATGGGATTTGGTGGAGGGAAGGGGTGGTGTGTTCTTTTTGCTGATTAAATTTTCAAGGTCATCGGAGGTCATTCAAGGTCATCGGGGGTCAAATATGGGGTCAAATAGATCAGTAAGGCCTATCTTGATGGGATTTGGTGGAGGGAAGGGGGGTGGTGTGTTCTTTTTGCTGATTAAATTTTCAAGGTCACCAGAGGTCATTCAAGGTCATCGGGGGTCAAATAAGATCCGTAAGGCCTATCTTGATTGGATTTGGTGGAGGGAAGGGGAGTGGTGTATTCTTTTTGCTGATTAAATTTTCAAGGTCATTGGAGGTCATTCAAGGTCATCTGGGGTCAAATAAGATCCATAAGGCCTATCTTGATGGGATTTGGTGGACGGAAGAGGGATGGTGTGTTCTTTTTGTTGATTAATTTTTCGGGGTCATCGGGGGTCAAATATGGGGTCAAATAGATCAGTAAGGCCTATCTTGATGGGATTTGGTGGAGGGAAGGGGGGTGGTGTGTTCTTTTTGTTGATTAATTTTTCGGGGTCATCGGGGGTCAAATATGGGGTCAAATAGATCAGTAAGGCCTCTCTTGACAGGATTTGGTGGAAGGAAGCTGGATGGTGTGTTCTTTTTGCTGATTAATTTTTCGAGGTCATTCAAGGTCATCTGGGGTCAAATAAGATCCGTAAGGCCTATCTTGATGGGATTTGGTGGAGGAAGGGGGATGGTGTGTTCTTTTTGCTGATTAAATTCAAGTCACTTTTGATGAACAGGCGAGACGTGCCGTTCGAGAACCACCTTGTTTAACAATATCCTCTATTGAATAAAACATACATGAATCACCATTTTGATTGACCTTCAAGGGGATATGCAAGCAAATATAAATTTGTAAATGTAAAATCATGTCGCAAAAGCCAAAATCAGCATATAACACGGAAGAAGGCGTGTGAAAAAGAGGTGTCATATCTCTCATTTAAAGTCATTAGTCATTGCCTGTTAATTCACAATTTTCTTTTAAAATAGTTTAAAACAAGTGATAGGCAAAAAAAAAAAAAAAAATCAGCTTACGATTTACCCAGTGTCGCATCGCTAAATGCTCCATACTTTGCAGAATTAGCTATACAATCTAAAATGTGTATAGCAGTTTAATACTATACATTTCAATGTAACAGTTTATCATTTTTAACGAACAGTTGAAATCTGACAAACAATTTGCTACACCAATTTTTTTAAGAAAATCGATCACTGCCCAAAATCCTATTCTTTGTGCTGATAGACCTCTCAGATAGAGTTGATGGTCAGTCATTCTTCAGGACCCTAGCGTGTGTCTGTACGGACCGACCGTTTAAACAAACAAACATGTTTTCTTGTTTTCCCACTGGGGGTGTCCAGTCACAATTTTCTTTTAAAATAGTTTAAAACAAGTGATAGGCAAAAAACAAATCAGCTTACGATTTACCCAGTGTCGCATTGCTATATGCTCCATACTTTGAAGTTTCTTTTTGACCTTTCAAAATGTTCCAACTTTTCCAATATAAAAAATGTACTAATTAATAAATACAAACAAAACTCTGAAGCTAGATTGGTTGTGCAGGTACAAAAGGTCATCCCCTTCTTGAGCCCCTCCCCCCCCTCCCCCCCCCCCCTCCCCCTGTTAAAAACCAAATGTTATCAAATAAATAGGCAAGGCCGGCCTGCACAAAAAAATTAGGTCAAGAGAAGCCAGCAATAAGCCTCTAAAGCTCAAATCCAGGACCCATTATGTTCCCTTCCCTTACCACTTTTGGACCGGTGATTTGACATTTTGCCGGTAATAAATCATCTAAGGATATGTCTTTTCCCCACTATGTGGTCCATTTTCAGGGTTATGAAGGTTAGTGTATGCCCTTGGGGCATAATTATGTCCTTATCAGTCTTTTAATTGGACCACATAGTGGAAAGACACATCATTATATGATTTATTACCGGCGAAATGTCAAATCACCGGTCCAAAAGTGTTACGGGATGGGAACATAATGCTTCGTTCGGCATTGGTCACAAGTCCCGGCCCTCTGGTAATAAAATCCTGGGTGTACGCCGCTGCTGTGAGCAGACCAATAAATGTTTGTTTTCTTCCTTGCAGCGGCGTAACCTATGATGTTGAGTTTACTACTATGACTATGAGACTGGAGAATTGTATGGATGACTCTCAGGATATACGACGACTCTCTACCATGACCAGTGTGAAGAATAGGAATAAGGGGATAGACTCTGTCTGCACACATTGGCATTGGTACTTCTACTATTTGGAATGCTGCTATGTAGAATGCCATACGAAAGTAAGTCATTTAGGGGGGGGGGGGGGGCAATCAACTTTTTGGGGGTAGGGGTGTGCTGCCCAGGGTCTCGAAAAGAGGGGCTACAGAACTGAACTGAGTGGATTTTATGGGAACTGATTTTTTCAAAAAAGTAGGTTTTGAGAACTTGCCTATAGTTCAATTTTGATTAGCAAGAATGCAAATATTCGATTTTTTGGGGTTTTAGAACGCAAAATTTTCGAAGAATTGGGGCTTTGGAACGCAAAATTTCGCGATTTTGAATTTTCAAAAAAATTGGGGTCTTAAGAACTGATGCAGGGTCATAAGAGCTAGCCACAGAGGGTGAAAAGGGGGTCTTCAGTGTGGCACATACCTATACCCTTTTCCAATGTCAGTGCCCCCCCCCCCCCCCCGGGCGTTCACTCTCCCACTAAACAGCTACATGCTCATCCATGCATCTGTGAAATGGACCCGAAATGGGCGTAAAGCATAAAACCATTTTGAAACCCATAAACGTCGAAATGCATACAAACCCAACCTTGTTTTAGAAAGATGTCGTTAAATCATGACCCTTTTTGGCACTTTCTTACTCTGATGCCTAGCCGTCCTTTAGACTTGACCAAAGTCTTTGTGAATAGTCTTATATTGCCAGACAATGCATTCGGTATTCGATACGTCACCTCAACCAAGGGCGTCCCCAGACCCTTTTCATTGGGGGGGTGTAAAGGTCATCAATTGCCGACAGAGCCATTTGTGCCGACACAAAAAAATTTCTGCTCGCTTCGCTCGCCGGAATTCGTACACGCATATTTTAGTATGGACTGTAATGATAAGGGGCGTCAATCAGTTTTCAGACATGGGGGGGACACAAATTTGATAATGATAATTGAAATGTTAAATAAAGCAGCGCATAGCGCTGATTGAATAGTTCTGGGGGAGCCAAGGGCGTATCCAGGACTGTTTTGATAGGGGGGGGGGCACACAACCTCAAGCCATCTTGTTTATCTTAAATATTGAAACGTTGCAACTAATACAACACGCGCAAAAAACTGCAGAAAATATGCGCGCTGAGCGTGCAAAAATTTTCAGTTTTTGAACTAAAATGGTCATGGAAAACTGTCCGAAAGCTTTCTTGAAGCGCGAAAAAATTGGCATTTCTAACACTTAAATAGTCAAGTATGACGTTTTTGACATTTGATATTGCAAAGTTACACATATCAAGTCCTGATCCAAGTCGTATGGTTTGAGGGCCATTATAATGTTAAAACCATTATAATGTTAAAACCTGTAGAAAATATGCGCGCAGAGCGTGCAAAAAATTTCAGTTTTTAAACTAAAAGGGTCATTGAAAACTGTTTGGAAGCCTTCTGATACTATAAATTAAGTTTAAATAATGAAACATTGAAACTACTACGCGCGAGGCGCGCACAATTTTGCATTTCTAACACTTAGAGGGTCCAGTATAACGTTTTTAACGTCATCCATATAATATTTGGTTTGGTTCAAGACCATTATAATGTTGATACCTGTAGAAAGAATGCGCGCAAAGCGCAAAAAGATTTTCAGTTTTTAAGCTAAAATGCTCATGGAAAACTTTCCTGAAGCCATCTTGTTCAGCTTGAATAATGAAACATTGAAACTAATACGCGCGAAGCGCGCAGCACTTGGAATTTCTAAAACTTAAAGGGTCCAGTATGACGTTTTTAACGTCCCCCATATAATATTTGGTTTGGTTCGAGATCCATTATAATGTTGGAACCTGTAGAAAGAATGCGCGCGAAGCGCACAAAGCAGTTTTTAAACTAAAATGAATAATGCTAACAAAACATGGTCAAATGTTTAGTATAGGCATGATAGGCCTACAGCCTGTATGTCCGACATCGACATAGACCTCGATTGTGCCCCTGGTGCACATACAAATCCTGGTCTCACGCAAATAACAACAGTTGTGCTTATTGTTTTAATTAGAATGATAATTTGCATTATTCAAGTCGAAGTTAGGACCGAGTCTACTTATAAGTTCTTACTTTGCATTGACACCTAAACGTTGGAGTTGGACTTACTTTTGCGATAGACTGATAGTGGGCTTGCAGAGTCCACAATCAGTACAATGAGAGCAATTGGCCTACATCAACTTAAATAATTATAGGCGAATTATTTAATATTTCGTAACCTATGTGCCAACATGATTGGCCATTGGCGACATTATTGACTAGGGTTTGCATTGACAACGACAATGAAATAGGCCTAGTTATTAGAGCAATACAGGTCCCACAAATTGCCCGTTAGGCCTAGCCTAGGCCTATTATTCCGACACAATTTTGTTGCGTGTCTTGACAATGAGCAAAACAAAGACTTGGGCCGAGGCTGCTCATGTGCGCCGACACAAAATCTCATAAAAATAGGCTCGTTCACAGTGCCTACAAATTCATATGCCTACATTGCCTTTGTTCATTTTTGATTTGATTTGTGTTAACATAACATATATGCCGACACAACATTATCATTTACGCATACGATAATTGTTATAGGGCTTTCTTTCTTTCTTCCCCTTTCTTTCTTTCCTCTTTCCTTTCTCTTTCTTTCTTTCTTTTTTCTTTCTTTCTTTCTTTCCTCTTTCCTTTCCCTTTCCCTTTCTCTTTCTTTCTTTCTTTCTTTCTTCCCTTCTTCTTTCCCTTTTCCTTTCTCTTTCCTTTTTTTCTTTCTCCCTTTTCTTCTCCTTCCTTTGATTTGCCCACAGCACCATAATTTTGACGACAGATTTGATGAATGGGGGGGTGTGACACCCCCCCCCCCCCCCCCCCCCCCCCCCTCTGGGGACGCCCTTGACCTCAACTACAACTTGTGTTGATCGTTGCTCCCATATGTGATATACAGAGCGACAAAGTAATGTGGAGTAGAGTCGATTCCCGCAAGTAATGGTGTTGCCCATACCAGCACCTATGGATGAGTTGGCATGGGGATAGTGCTGGAAACCATCATACCATAGGGTTTCATCCTCTATAGCCACTTTAATTATAGACCCCTATTTCAGTGTTCACTCGTTCACCCCTTATACGAAAAGTGCCGTCGTACATATCCGTCAAAAAAAAGTTGGGTGCCCGTCCCTCAAATTAAACTTTGCTGATTAGATGAAACAAAAACACCTGTTTTATGGGCAAACTGATCTCTCAGGTAGGGTTGGTCGGGCATCAGTGTTTTTGAGTGAATTTTCATCAATTTTGAAATATTCTCATATTTTCAAAGATATTAAAAAACAAACACCAAAAACCAAAACAAAAAGTTTTTAAAACAAATTATCTCAAATTTAAAAAACAAAAAGGGCTTGGTTGGGTCCGTCATCTTTATCATATTGTTTGTTTTTGATTTCCATCTACAGATGTTTTCAGATAGCATGCTTGCCATAAATAGTGATATCTTAGAGAGAGAATACCAAACCTTTCAGGATCAGGAAGGTGGACCCAATCCATATGGGTTCTTTCCAACAGTTTCATTCAAACAAATTAGTATCACTGTAGGAAGTACAACACTGGACCTTATACGAAGACCAAAACTTTACGCAGTGGAAGAAAATAACACAGGACCTGTGACAGAGTCTAGGGCTTCAGCAAATGTTGGAACCGATCTTGAATTGACCAATCCAGGTGCTGCAGCAAAACAGGTTGAGACACCAGGCAAAGTGTCAACACAGTTGGCTCTCTCTCAGAGACCTGCTGTTCCTAAGGCTACCCAGCAAGTATCTGCTGAACCCACCGAGCAAGAAAGCCTCAGCGCCAGTTTATCCTCCACAAGTGCTTCGTCCCCTCTTCAGGCTCGTGAAATCTGTCCAGTCTTGTTGCGCAACAGGAAGTGTAAAAATGGCGAAGAGTGTTGTAAATTTCATTCGGAGCGTCCTTATCAGTGGCAATATGTAGATTCTGAATCGTGCGAATGGACAAACTTTCCACGGGATGATAATACAAATTTAGAAGAAAGTTTCTGCGAGCCAACCACTGATGTTTTGACATATGAATTGAGGTAACTATATGAAATACCCGTGTCAACACTATAGATTGATCAGCTCCAAATTGGTGCATCTCCTTAGGCCATAAAACAAAGTTGTGTTGCTCTCCCACGCCTAAAATCTGGAAGGTCGGCCTGCCGGATTTTTTTTTTATCATTTTTTTTTTTAGTATACCAAATCAACCATTTTATTAAGGAAAATGCATACTGGCTGTATTTTCTACTCAATGGTGAATATTTTCTTGAAGTACACATTCATGAAAAAAATATTCACCCTATTCTATAACAGAAACTGCTTTAAAGTATGGAATATCCCCATATTATATTGTATACGGAATTAAAGACAAACGATGTAGAGAATGAGACTCTTAAATAAAAACAATATACTAGTTGCATTTTCTTTCTTGCACGTGGAGTACAAACCAAAGCTTGTTGTTTGGTTTTCTGGGTTTCGTTGGCTTTTACACACGTATCAACCAGAAGAATGGTAAAAATAGTGTTGAAATATAAAAAAATCTTTAAAAAAACTGGCTGTAAAACAAAACAACAACAAAAAATGGCCCACATTTTTCGTAATTTTGACCCGGCCGGATGAGGGCCGTGGCCAATACAGCAGCAAATAAATACTGAAATGTGTATACATTGTGCACATAAACACAATAAGCAATTCGTGCCTCAAATGCGTGACACATGCATTTAGCCAAATTTATGTGCATTTAGCTCAAATTGAACATGTTTGCTTGGATTATTTTTGCGCATGGAGAGATAAAGCCGCATACATTTTGCCAAATTGGAACTGATTGAACTATAGTAGCTTATTTGGGGAAGGGGAGGAGAGGGGGAGGTGCACTGTGGGTATGGTCATAGGGAATAGAGATGAACAGTCTTTATGGATTCCTGCGAGAGGCCTCACACCACAACATCAGTTTCTGCCATAAGCATGATAAGAACTGAGACCATAATGGTCTCAGATAAGAAGTAGTATCCCTATTGATCTATTCAAGTATGTAATTGTGCAGTGTGTACATGCGTACGTCAGGGATAGCACTGGATCAAAAATGTGAGAGGTCCCATGAAATTTTTCAGGACCCCGTAGGACTTCAAAAAACAAATTTAAGGGGTCCAACTTTTTTACGCGCAGTTTTAATAAATTCATATTGTGAGCAAAGAATGGATATGTAATTTACAGAATTTCTTAATGTTTCCATTTCCATACATCGTCAAATTTAAGGGGTCCCTTCAATTTTGATCGGGACCCGCATGTCTTTCCAATTTGAAACCTGACGCGTCAGACAAGAAAGTGAGAGGTCCAGGACGCACAGACGCGTCAGAATGCGACCCTGGCGTACATGGGTTTAACATGTACGCCAGGGGTCGCATTCTGACGCGTCTGCGTGTCCTGGACGTCTCACTTTCTTGGCCCGGCTATGCGGGGGCATGTGCCGGGGACGTACAAAACGTGCCCCCGCTAGCCTGGGCGTACATCACTGAAAAATAAGCCGGGGAATGGCCGGGCAGTGTAGCGGGGGCGTACGCTAGGGTACACATGTACACCCCGTGTCGTAGCCGGGGTGTACAAATACATAACGGGGACACAAAATCACAAAAATTAGGTACACAAAACCCTTTGTCCTGGCTAAGGGGGGCCGGGACCGTACGGCGACGTACACTTTGTTCGGGCCACTGTAGTGGGGACGTACACAAAATGGTGCCCCCGCCCTGCGGGGACCGTACACGACTGTACCCGGGCGTCACATCGGCAATTTGTACGTCCCGGCCCTTATCCCCAGGTCCCCCGCGCCAGGGATGCAATGGATAAGTGCATTAAAACAATCAAGAAAGAGAGTTCTAGTTTGTATTATCCACCCTGTATATCAATCTTTCACCTTGCAGCGGCAATGAATATGTAGATTACTGTTATGAACAGTTGTTGAAGGAGTTAACAGTTTCCAGATTTTGCATCGGAAATGACATCATCCGACGCCTCAGTACTATGTCAACAGTACAATGTCGATCAGCCTGGTTAGAACCGTTCTGCATTGACTGGCTGTGGTATTGGCAAGATGTGAATGGAACGTGGATACAGTATGCCCAGAAGGTAATTTATACAGGGTATATCTCAGAATTATTACCTTGATTTTTCAAAAATCAAGGTATTCTATCTCTGCCGTTTCTTTCTTCTTTCTATAAACCCCCATCTACAAAATGCTTCTTCTCCTACAGTTTAGATGCTACAATCACCAGATTTGGTCAGTAGGACCCTACTTGACCTACATATAGGGTCTTCACAGTTTGGGGTCAAAGGTCACACAGGGGGTCATAAGGGGTCAAAACGTGATTTTCACTTAAAACGCCCTTGCAATTTAGTGAAATGACCTAGGATCGTCAAAATTGGTCAACATACTCCTTATGACCGCACGCACATATAATAGGTCGGTTTTTAAAATCAAAATGTATTTGGGGTTCGTAGGGGTCAAAATGTTAATTTTCACTTCTATAACTTAAAATGCTTCTTCTCCTACAGTTGACATGCTACAATCATTAGATTTGGTCAGTATGACCCCCTACCTGACCTTCATATAGGGTCTTCACAGTTTGGGGTCAAAGGTCACACAGGGGTCATAAGGGGTCAAAACGTGATTTTCACTTAAAACGCCCTTGCAATTTAGTGAAATGACCTAGGATCGTCAAAATTGGTCAACATAACGCCCTTGCAATTTAGTGAAATGACCTAGGATCGTCAAAATTGGTCAACATATTCCTTATGACCGCACGCACATATAGTAGTTCGGTTTTTAAAATCAAAATTTATTTGGGGTCACTAGGGGTCAAAATGTTAATTTTCACTTCTATAACTTAAAATGCTTCTTCTCCTACAGTTTACATGCTACAATCACCAGATTTGGTCAGAGGACCCCCTACCTGACCAACATTTAGCGTCTTCACAGTTTGGGGTCAAAGGTCACACATGGGTCATAAGGGATCATTTTCTCATTAAAAATCAAGGTCGCCTGGTCTTAGACCAGAGCAATATCTAGTTTATTCTGTGTTTGATCAATTATAAAAGTCTATAAACCAACAGTGTATCGATCTCATTTTAATATACAAATCAAGACATGAATTAAGTGTGTGTTTTTCAATGTATGTCATAGCCGCCCATTCCCCAACCCCAGGAAGTTTACAAAGGTGACTGCTTTATGCAGGGTTTACTTGTTTTTTACCTGTAACTTGACTTGACATGTTGATGTCCAATGACTTGCCCTTAATATAATGACTTTATCCTGATCAAAAATACCTCAAAATGACTTGAAGTTTTAGTGTTTTATGACTAATTATGACTTGAGGGTAAGGGACATGTATAAGATTCGTTTTAGCCCTGAACTCCATGAAATCCCATTTAAAAACTATGCTGGCACCACACATTCCCTCATGGCGGGTGATAAGTGTGGACGGAATTGTTAAATTTGGGCGTGCGACTCCCTGGCTGGCTAAGTGTTAGGGTTTAGAGCTTCATAATAATTCTGCACAATAGAAAGAATCATTATTTTAAGATCTAAGCATGTTCTGATATTATACATCTATAATATTTCAGTCTGCCAAAGACACCACAAGTGATGTAGATGGGGACACCTAATAGAGATAGAGAGGGCATATGAGAATTATCTGACAGGATATGGTGATAAGATGTTCTCATTCTCCACCCATGAGAACAACTACCAACTCAACTTTGAAACCATGCAGCAACAAAATGTCCATTACAAGACACAGAGGAGTGTGCGCAGAAGACCAACGTTTCAGACTATGAGAGATCGATGGCAGCTTGTAAAGTACTTTATCAATTAGATGTTTCTTTAGCATTTTTAATTTTTTCAATGATTAAAATGTCAAAAAAACATTTGACTGAGTTTTTTGGCATTTTAATCGCTGAAAAGAAAAAAAATCTTTATACTTGTTTAGATGATAAATTTGTTATAAGGTTCATCAGGTTCAGTATGGTACAAAAAATGATTGTACACTCAGTTTCAGCTTTTATGATACTTTGTGTACATCATTTTCCCATACCATATCTCTTTTTCACCTATTAGTTAGATCAGCTCCAAATTGGCAAGAAATATTTGTTTTTTATCTCTCTGCGCGCAAAAGTAATCCAAGCGTGATCTGATCGCGCGATTATAGCCTCACGCACATGGTTTGGGTTTGATGCACGCGTCACGCATATGATGCACAGTATGTCTGTTGTTTTTGTGCGCGCTCTCGTCAATCTGTAATTATTCGCTGCTGTAAGGAGGCTTCGCCATTTTGGAACTGATCAAACTATAACATAATCATATCAAGATGTTTCTCGAATATAGAGCTATGTTCTGTGGGCAAACGAACATCTCAGGTAGGGTCGGCCATTTGGTTTTATTTGTTGTAGGGTTTGCTGTTTTTTTAAAATTAGATTAAATTCATTGTTGGGCTTAGTTAGGGAGGGGTAGGGGTACATCTAGCCATGATTACATTAAGAAGTCAAGGCTGCAATCATGGAAAGAAAATAGTTGGCACACTTGACATAACTTTAATATTACAACCATCCCTGTGCTCGCAATTGAGATCAGATTTGGGACAAAGCACTGTTTAATAGAAAGCAGAACCTTTTCTTATATCCATCCCCACCCCATCAATCAATGTTGGGGAAACTGCCAAGGCTTCTGATAACATGACTGACAACATTGCCTTGGGACATAGAGTGGGCGGTCACCTTTTTTTCCTTAATTCGGACAAAGTGTTTCAAACTTTTTTTCTTCTCATGATTGTACGTCCTGAATACCGAATCAACAATTTATCTCCTTTATATCATTGTTTCCAACATTCCTTTTACAACACAGGCAGCAGAAATCCCAAGATAGTTCTAATAAGGGAATATTTCCGAAAACCTGGGTTATGAAAGGCATGCAGACAAGCACGGAGCCCAAGTTGATCCGTCTCAACCCCAAAGAGGAGGAATACCTAACAGTGGAGAAGATGTTTCTAGAAACCATGGACGATGTGAACATACTGGCTGTAAAACGTGTGCAGAATATGGAATTGTGGGAAGATTTTTATAGGCGAGTGTAAAATCCTTCCGGTCGAGTCACGGGCCATTTTAAAGATATAAACTCCTAAACAGCTATGCCTGTGTTTGAGTCTGCATGCACCACCAGGGCTACGAAATCCGCGGGTACGGTGTTCCCAGAAAGAATTAAATCATGGGTCGCAGAAAAAATCACAAGACAATAATATGGCAAGCAAAACTCAATCAAATCAATGCAAGGATCGAGCATCTGAGTATTAGTGAAATGAATTAATATTCTTATACTAGGCGGTCACCCGGGTTTGCCGGTTCTCGGGTTTGGTGGTTTGTAGAATGCATGCATAAAGCCCGATCAGACAAACTTTGAAAATTCGACCCTTAGACGACCTTTGACCCCGGACAACCCAAGAAAAGCAACGCCGTTTTATTTTTTCCACGCTCGACTCGTATTCGGGCTTCCCGTCACCGAGTTTAAGCCCGATTGGACAAACTTCGAAAATTCGACCCCTTGACGACCTTTGACCCCGGAAGACCCAACAAACGCTAACCCGTTTTATTTTTGCCACGCTGGCCTCGCATCGAGCATTGTGATCATCGAGTTTAAGCACGATCCGACCAACTTCAAAAAGTTGACCCCTAGATGACCTTTGACCTCGTATGCTCTAGCGAATGCAAACTTGCTCTTGCGGGGACCGAGCTGCACCCACCCACCGAGTTTGAACGCCGCCCGACCCCGGGAAGGCGACAAAAAAGCGCGCACAGACAGACAAACAAACAGATCACCGAGTTTCTCATCACCGAGTTTAAGCCCGATCGGACAAACTTTAAAAATTTGACCCCTAGATGACCTTTGACCCCGGGCGACCCAAGAAAAGCAAAGGCGTTTTATTTTTTTCCACGCTCGACTCGCATTCGGGCTTCCTGTCCCCGAGTTTAAGCCCGATCGGACAAACTTTGAAAATTCGACCCTTAGACGACCTTTGACCCCGGACGACCCAAGAAAAGCAAAGGTGTTTTATTTTTTCCATGCTCGACTCGTATTCGGGCTTCCCGTCACCGAGTTTAAGCCCGATCGGACAAACTTTGAAAATTCGACCCCTAGACGACCTTTGACCCCGGAAGACCCAACAAACGCTAACCCGTTTTATTTTTGCCACGCTCGCCTCGCATCGAGCATTGTGATCACCGAGTTTAAGCACGATCCGACCAACTTCAAAAAGTTGACCCCTAGATGACCTTTGACCTTGTATGCTCTAGCGAATGCGAACTTGCTCTTGCGGGGACCGAACCGAGCATTGTGATCACCGAGTTTAAGCACGATCAGACCAACTTCAAAAAGTTGACCCCTAGATGACCTTTGACCTCGTATGCTCTAGCGAATGCAAACTTGCTCTTGCGGGGACAGAGCTGCACCCACCCACCGAGTTTGAACGCCACCCGACCCCGGGAAGGTACTTGCTCTTGCGGGGACCGAGCTGCACCCACCCACCGAGTTTGAACGCCGCCCGACCCCGGGAAGGCGATGAAAAAGCGTGCACAGACAGACAGACAAACAGACAGAGAGTAGCGTATTATTATATAGATAGTGGGGGTGATTGGGGATGTCAGCAGGCAATTTGATTGGTTTTTGGCTGATTTTCAGCTGATACGTCCATACATTATGAGACAATGGTGTATAGATTGGGCGGGGCTTAATTCAGTGAACATACCAAGTCTTTGTGAAAAAGAGGTACTGTTTAGGGGGCATCGCACTTTAGGGTATCCATTACAGCATCGTGGTATCGACGTTTAGGGGTACTAATTCAATTGTAGCATGTAATGTCCGACTGTCCCTGCGACTGTCCATGTTTAGTGTTTATGCCGTCTATCGTCTCTAAAGTAAAGTGATTGGATTCAGTGTTTCTAGAAGTAGCTTTGTTGTTGATAAATGGCCGCTTGCGAAGGAACAAGCGATATCGTCTTTACGAATAGTAAAGAGTGTAAACAAAGTCAAGTTTCAGTGAAAGGAAGAACGATATGATTATCCGTACACTGCAAAAAGGTTGCTTAAATATTTACTCAACATTTTACACAACGTTGTTGAAGTATGCAACCGCTCAACAGTTGCGTAAAATTGACCCAACACCGTTGGATAACATGTTTTCACCAACAGTTGAACAATTCCAGTTACTCAACAGTTGCACAATTTTCATTACACAGCAGTTGGGTATTATTAATTAACCATTTGTTGGGCATTTTAATACCAACTGTTGCTTAATTTGTGAATTGTTTTCATTACATACTGAACATTTTTGTATATCAACACGGAACGGAGTAGGCAAAAATTGGGAATTCTGGGCGATGCAGCAGAGCTACATACACCACTCCCTCTCGGTAGTGGATCTGTAATTTGTTTAACATGTTATTTAACTATATAGATAATATCTTACATCTCTTATCATTGATGTTTTTTATTGTGATTCTTTTATTAAAACAGGCATAGCTCCTGATATAATTGATCGATTTCATTGATTCCTTTTGTCATATGAGCGGAATAAGTTGCTCTTTGAATACGTGCCTCATTGGTTTGTCAAATTTGTTTGGTACATTTTTAAACAAATATTCATTCTCGATAAACATCTTTTTGACTCGCCCTGTAACAAATGGTATATGTCGTATACAACCGTTCCCCAAATTCTGAGAAGATCCATCACGGACGCAATTAGAATCGAGAATTTAAGCAACAGTTGATCAATAAAAACCACATGAGTAAATCTTAACATATATATAAGTTGCGTGATTGCCTGAGACAAATACTCAACAGTTGCCCAATTGAAACAATTAACGCAATATTTTAGCAACAAAATGAGTTTTGACCGGGGGTTTCCCCAACTTGTTACTAAATTGTTTTGCTCAACGTTGGGTAGTTTTTACTTTTATACAACACCTAGATTTCTATATGTTGAATAAAATTTAATCAACCATTTACCCACCATGATTAAACGCAATTAAGCAACGTATTTTGCTCAACATTTTAGCAGTGTAGGTGATTAAACGATTAGTAAGGCTCAAGGAACAAACTTGGAACTGTTTATTGTCATTGCGTGTTGCATGGTTACCTTTCGGGAGTGCTCACTGGCTCAACCACCCTCCGTATTTAGAACACAATGTAAATGCTTTCTCCGTGTAAGCACATTACATTGTATGTTGATCTTATATGTTTTCTTTTGGATGATTTATTTAATTGTGAAACCTTAGAACAAGACAGATACATATGAATACTGCACCTTTCCTCATAATGTACAGTATGGGGTACAGTATTAGCCCCCTGGAAATGTGAAAAGTAATATAATGTTATTGTTAGTATGCATGCAAAATTGAGATACTTGCCAATTTTATTCATTGTCGCAAGTCTGGAAATTATGTTGCATGCATTCTTCATCATGCATATCACATGCATATCTGTATGAATGTCACGAATTAAGATTATTTTGAGCTTTACTTTTTACGCCATTTAGGGGTGTATTATTGAGTGTTGGTAACGCCGTTTAGGGTAGGGTTTGTATGTGTTACGCCATTTAGGGTATCAAAATAGTGTTCTGGTTTACACCATTTAGGGTCCATTTCAGAGGTGCTTGGACACGCATGTGTCCCCGCTTGGTATGTTCAGTGACCCCCCTGGGGGTGTTATTTAAGGTCAGTGTTAATTTAATTCACGCCAGTTTGTCCCAGTCTATATAATATTTGAACAAAAAATATAAAAATGATGAAAATGTACAAAATGTGTCCATGCTTTTCATCTTGTGCTACTTACTGATGAATACAGTGGCGTAGCTAGGTTTTTTATATTGGAGGGGTGGGAAATAAAAGTGAATCGACAAGATTTTACCGACGAAACAAATATGTGTGTAGCGCGTGAAAATGTGTGCTTAAACACTTCATGATGCTGCTATGATTGAACTACATTTTTGGCTCTAAACGAGCACTAATACTAATTGTACTAATTTGACCGTCATCATTTCATAATTCCATGAGTCCCTTTGTCAAATAAACCGACAGACACAAAACATTGGTGGAACGATCGCTCCCCCTATGGCTGATGAATACCAATTCAATTTACCATGATTCCATGCCAATGATCTATTGTACTAATAATTTCTGTTCTTATTTTTTAACTTTTTTATCACAGAAAAAGAGAAAAGATGAAGAGAAAGAGTAAGGATGTGCTAGAAAAGCAACTATGGCACGGCACAAAGCGAGACAGCTCAGAGGCGATATGTCGGCAAAACTTTGATTTCCGTATCAGCGGCTCCAGAGTGGGGACTCTCTATGGTCAAGGCAGCTATTTCCATTGCAAGTCAAGCTACTCCAACTCATACACCACGCTGGAGAGCAACGTCCGCAGGATGTTCCTCGTTAGGGTCCTGGTAGGATCGTACATCACAGGTACTTCTGATATGAAGCGCCCTCCACCAAAAGATCCGTACAAACCACTTGGGGATCTTCACGACTCGTGCGTCGATGACGACAGCGATCCATTGATCTTTGTTATATTTGAGACGAGTCAGGTCTATCCGGAGTATCTTGTAGAATACAATATGTCATCGGATAGCGTAACATCTATTGCACCACGAGCATCTACTCGCGCAGTTCCCAAAGTGACTTTCCACCAAGCCATTGCACATTCTTTAAACATGCACACAACTACCCCAAATCACTCTCTATCACGTCCAAGCTCAACTGCCTCATCATCAAATACACGATCTGCAAATGCACTCGCGACTCCCCAATCCAGCTCATTTTCACATTCAGGCTCCGTAAGGGCACACTCAACTGTCCAATCTGGTTCAATTTCTACTCCACACTCAACAGCCCAGTCCAACTCTTTATCCCACTCACGCTCATCAAGTGCACGTTCGAGCATCCGATCTCAAGCTAGCACATCATCTTCTAACAACTTTAATACTACCAGCTCATATGCATCTCAGCATCAAGCCGCTGCAAAGAGTGCTACTCAGACATCTTGCCATGGTTCGGATCAACGCCCTGCATCCACTCGGCCTACAGGGTATACATCATCAAGTGCACAAAATGATTCGGATGTTGGATATGTCCCGCCCAATAATGATGATAACTATTCACCGCCTTCACAATCATCCTCAAGGACCAGTATGAATAGAATCTCAAGTGCCAGTACGAACAGTAGCTCAAGTGCCAGTAGGCGCAGGCGCTCTAAAAAATGTATCATACAATAACAAACGCTATTGTTTAATCGGCTTCAAATTGGTTATACATGTAGCATCAGCAAATAAATGTGACCCAACGCAAGTAAAAGAGGCACAATGAGGGAAATATAAAAATACAGTTATTTGATATAAAATTGAAATAAAAAAAAATATTGTGCTCGACGCAATATTTTTTAAAACTCATAGCTTGACCAATATCTGTGTATCACGCTCAATCCATCCAATTTTATATCAAACTCCAGGATGTTTATTTATTTACACTATGATGTTTACTTATTTACATAACGGGGACTGCAAGTAGAGTTACAAATAAGACACAGGTTTGAACTCTTCTTGCAGCCCCCACTTTGACAATCCTGGATCCGCCAGTGGTCTAACCTCTTTCTTTCTAGTTGCCTGGCCTGTGGTTTGAGAGCCAGCATGTTTTTAATCTACCCATATAGACGGACGACCTATTTGGGACCGCTGTCCCTATCTTTAGTCTTTGGTTGGATACAAGAGGTGTCAAAGATCAGAAATAAGACTTTTTATGAATATGACTTATTATGACCATGTCCAACATTTGTGCCCTGAAATCAAATTAGCTACTGCCGCCTTGTGCCTGATTTACTCATGTTGGGTCACAAGTAATATAGAAGAGTATGTACATGCATGGATATAATGTTTAATCGGTTCCAAATTGGAAATAGGAGAGTAGGAACATGCCAATTTGCCAACTGACGATGACCTTGTACACACTAGCAAAAATCCTGTAGTTCAATGAAGATTAACCAATGAAGGGGCATACAGTGTGTAGTTGTATACGCTCCACCCTTCATTGAACGAAGATTCTTGGGGTACCAATTAAAGAAACCTTGGTCAGCCCCCCGGAAAATTTTAATCCTGGATCCGCCACTGATGTGTGTACGCTCGCTTCATCGAATGAAGGGAGTCATACGGAAAGAATTACATACAAGGAGTCAGTTTCCGGTATCGCATGGCAACCAAGTACCAACCTTAATTCAATCTTCGTTAATATTTACTAATGTGTACACATCTTGATCTTTTGTTAGTTCATGGTTAGCTCTAATGTGTATGCTCTTGTAATTATCTTCATTGAATGAAGCAATTTTGTAGGGTGTACGGGGGCTATATATGAGGGTCATTCAATAACTTCTACCTTCTCACTTATGACGTAGCAGACTGTCATTTGTCATGATTATTTAATAGCTCCAAGTCATAGCTACACATTTATAGGCATAAGTGATACCTGTTTCACTTTTGTTATGATACAATCAAAGCCAGAGAGAGATTTTGGACAACGGAAACGGTAAATGACCTAAAAAATAAATACATGTTTTTTTCGGGGGGTGGGGGGTCCCCCGGGATTTGATCCAGGCACCTCCAGCACCAAAGGCGAACAATTCCCCACTACACCACGGGTGTCAAGGCTAGTTGGCGCAAACTATATGGGCGGGGTCCATTTTTTCAACGAAAAACTTCCACGCCGGGTGGTACCAACGTGCCCAGTCGTGGTATTTTGGATTTTTTTGGTTTTTGGTTTTTACAAGTCAAACCACAGTGATGCATCTTACGTTAAATATTTAACATAATAATCACATTATGAGTTTTCCGTATGTGCAACCTTCATAATCAGGTAGTCAATGATAAATGATCTCTTTGAAAGATTTGTAATCCTTCCATGTAGTCCTGTAAATCAAATATGACACTTGTCGGGATCTCTGGGGGAGGGGTAAACTTAATAGTTGTCCTAATCTGGTACTGGCTAATCAGAGGGCACATTTGTAAGAGTAGCGCAAAAGCATTAGATGCAAACATTTTGAGATATAAATAATACATTTAATTGTTGAAGAAAGGGATTTAAATTATGTAAATGAAACACATCACGGGTGGTCATCCTAATATGTACCAAACAAAGGACTCATTTAGCTAAGTAATTAGTGTGCTAATTACTGCCGCTATTTAGGCACAGATGGTGGAAACCACTATCTGTGATTTAGGCATGTTTTCTATTGTATTGCAATTGATACTTCTGAGAGCTGGGGAAATCACTTTTGATTGACAGCCCCTTAAGCCTCCATAGTTATCTATGTTTGGTATATATGGGTGTGTTCATCCTGTGATGTGAAGTTCTCTTCTGTGGCCGTCTTCCTCGATGGACATTTATTCTACCAGCCTATGTTTTATTTACCTAATAAAATACTGATGTTAATAGTCAAGAAAGATTCCGTGTAGCCGATAATCTAACCGTTGTGAAAGTTCAAACCCATGCAAATGTAAAGGGCCCGAAACAGCCTTTTATACATTGCTCCTAAGAAATCAGTCACATTTATTGTTTATAGTCTTATAAAGAGATATCTGACATTTAGAACGGTTAATATTATTGACCTATAGGTATGTTTTGTCAAAAGAATAGCACTTATTACGATATTTTGCTGTTTTTCATCCATTTCCGTCACACTAAATGGAAGTTTGGTTTTCACTGCATCTCCAGAAAAGTACAATCAATTTACAATGAATCTGTAGCTGAGGTTCCAAGTTACAATTGTGTAATATTTCATAAAACTGATGACTTGGTGCTTATTTCAAAACAAAACTACATCTACCAATGAAATCTGCCAAACAATGCAAGTAATTTCTATGTGTAATACTTATCTTGTTCTTCATGATATTTAGTCTAGAGATTTTGCAACTCCGATAAATAGCTGTGATTGGGGACAGTTTGCCTGTTGTCTGCCTTATGAAACTCTATGATAAGTAGAGGGCCTTTTCATATCACCATTTCTAGGGATTGTATTTGGATATCCGAAGCGAGAGGGACAATGTATTTTTAAGGTCTTTGTCAAATTTATTCATGCCAGTTAGTATTTATATTATTTATTTAAATTATGAGATTAATGAATACATTATTATTTTATTTAATTTGATTTATGAATTGTAAGTTGCAAGTTGTATGTCAATTAATGAATTATAAAATACACATTTTATCTTATTAATTTGCATAAAAAATTGGTGCTGTATCTTAAAATGATTTGTATGCACTATAGAATGATATTCCATAGAAAATACATAATGGTCATGATCGGCTTGCCCACGGGAGAGCCTACATAGACTTATGCATGTTTGTCATGTTATGTTGTTGAAGGCCAGTGAAATTTCACAGAGTTAGGGGTATATTGTTTTGCGATCCGAGGGGGGGGGGGACCACTCTCCCACCAAACTGCTACCCATGCTCGTGAAAGCACCTCTGAAATTGAGCTTAATGGCAGGGCTCAAATTAATCAAAGGATTGCCTTCGATGCCCCCACCTAGTTGCCTTCGTGCCCTCAATTTCTGGCCATTTTCACATCATTCAAAAGTACATAATTGCCTTGGAGAAAGTTGGTGCTCCTTTCAAAATTGCCTTAAATTGCATGTCCTCTCCATTTCTTAATTTGAGGCCTGCTATGGTGTCAAGTCCGAAAACATGTTGATTCCCTAAATAGCATGATACTAACACACACACTGACCCTGACTTAAAAGACGTCAAAACTAGAATTGCACTATGAATAGATTAAACACATTGTAATGCGTAGGTTAAAACAGGTCAAATGCCACACTTTTTTTCATTTCTCTATTTTAACAATAACGAACCCTAAATGTTGATGGGATTTACTATATTACTAAATATTTGATTTAATTTATCAATTGTATATAAGATGCATGCTAATTTATTAATTCTTAAATATACATTATAATATATTGTAAGAGCCAGTAGGTATTATTGTATTTTTTGTTTGTTAAAAGCAAAGTTAGACTTGATTCCAAATCTTTATGTTATAAGGAGTCAAACAATTTGGGTTGCCACTATACAGGGGGTAATTTGTTCGTCCGAGCACAAAGATTAAAAAATGTATAGTTTGCTCCATGTCTGATATTTGGTTACAAAGTTAACAGGTAAAACGTAAAAAGGTCATTGACCTTTAGCATATTATGGCGTCTAAATATGAAATTGAGCTGATTTCAACAAAAGAGCTCTATTCCAAAAGGAATCAACTCCACTTTTTGTCGAAATTGAGTTAAGTGCAGAACATGAAAGAGAGTTACGAAATACATCTTTTACACTTTGTTCTACATCTGTAGCATGTTCGGGTCCAAAGTTATGGCCCTCGGTAATTTCCGGAAGTTTCCAGAAATTTGAATATAATTCACTATTTTGTAAGCCAAAATGGTAGAAATATGGTTCTTTTATCATGGTAAAACATTGATAGGAATGTCCTTAATGAAATGCAATGAAGAAAAGGTGAAATGTATGGGAGAATTGTTGTTAAAATTGCACACAAACAGAAGTGTTGTTATTTCAAAAAATGTGCCAAATTGTCCAAATTACATGTATCAGTTTTTTCAAGAAGAAACAAAATGTTATAATTTAAAAAGTTGAAGAGGTATTTGAATGTGGTTTTCTGTTTTCAATGTGATTTGATATCTTTCAGGTGTACCTTAATTGAAAATAACGATTGTTTAGTAAAGTGTTTTTTGAAAATTGGTCGAAACATTTATGTTCCAAAAGGGATCAACTCCACTAGTTTCCGAAAATAAAGAATGATATAGGAAATACAGTGAAAATAAAATTTGTAAATCAAACCTGTTTTTAAGCTTACACGTATAGTATCTTTCATATGGCAGAAAATTAGCATAATCAAAGAAGTGCAACATCCTTAATTTAAAAAACGTTGCTTTTCTCCTATTTCACTTATATGGAGTTGATTCCTTTTGGAACATAGCTCTTCATTAATGTTTGTATGATCACAGATTCCAGAAATGATCATTATTATTTCATTTAGCACTTATTTTGCCTCATGCAGGAGTCAAAAGGTCAAATGTCAACATGGGCTCAATGGAACACAACCCCTACAATCTATGGGGTATGAACTGTTAAAAATTAACATTGTTGGCATTTTTGTATACCAGACAACCAGAACAATTTTAATTTTTGACCCCACATACAAAATTGATGTTTTGCCCGATAACTCTGTAATGAAACATAGAATATGGGGTAAACAATACATTTTCCGAATCGTCGTGCTCAGATGAAAAAGTTGGTATGCTTTTTGAATAAATTGAAGCAATTTTAGATCTCGACTATAAAGGCTTGACCATACTCCACCAACGCTGCAACGCTTGCGCTCTGACACATGCGTATAGTGCCCATACCAAAACCAAAACAACGCTCGATCAGGAAAGCATTTTCCGATAATTCGATCAGCCTACGCTTTGGGTGAAAGCGGCGAACGCTCGGAAGTTGGATTCAGGTCATCTTTGTAGCATTGCCGCCGTCCACGGACCAATCAGCAAGCAGAACACTTTGCCGGACTTCTGACGTCAAATATTTTTTCTTGAGTTCCCATTCATGAAAATACAGCCGAAATAGGCATATCCCAGGCAAATCAAACTATTTTTGCTGATGGAATGATAATGTGGATGTTAAGGTATGTGTAAACAGTAGGCCTAATCAAGTTTGTTACGATGTTGATGCCTGTGATGTGCTAAAAATACAAATTTACGGCATTTTGTGAGGTAGTTTGGTCGTCTGTTCTCCAGAACACCATAGGCCCCTCCCACAGCGTTGACGCATTTGTTGATTTGGTCGAGCGTTGACCAACGCTAGCGTTCAGCGTAGATTTCTGATGAGCGGCAGAGCGTTGTTTCATTTTGTGACAAGCGTAGCTTTGTCAACGCTTGCGCTCAGCGTTCGAGCGTAGTGGAGTATGGTCACGCCTTTAGGGTATCAATTTTGAATCACATTTACAGTCCTGAGAAAACAAGAGCATCAATGATGCACAAGACCTTCGTTTAGGGTTGGTGTCATAAGGTCGAAGTAATGGTCTTCGGTTTATGCACAACCTGGCCAAACACGGGCAATTTTTTATGTTCAGCCTATTTAACAAAAATGGGATAAATCACATGTTTCAAAAGATTTTGCCAACAATTTTGAGGTCAGATAGTTTGTTTCTGTGTGTGTTTTCTTTTAATTGCTGACAAATTGCTGACAAATATTACTGCCAGACCATGGCTGTTGTGGATCATGTCAAGACATGGATTGCATAATTATGATTTAATTTAATGAACTGTGAACTGGAATCCATGGGGATGGGGGTACTCACATTCTACATGTACTGTAAAGGCCAAGTTGTTGTTTTCTCGAATGAGAAAGTCTGCCATCCAGTATCGTACAGGGACAAGTTAATGAATTAATAAGTAATAAATTATTGTTGTGTGCTATAATTTTTGTGGTGCAATATTTATTCTAGCACAAATTCTCACTTTTGCGAACCAGTATGGCACACTCCACAGGGCAAACGCACTTCTACCCCAAAATGGGATGAAAGTTTTAATTGCCTACATAATAAATGCACTTATTTTGTCAAATATGAATAAAAAATGTATTTAAATATTGTTACTTGTGCGTGTTTATAGGATCGTTCTTAGTGTGTGCTTGTAAGGATATCGTCAGCCTGCTTCGATAATTGCCTAACTCATTTGTTCTAGTTTTTAGAAAACAAACAAAATATGAAAAGTGAGTTAGGCAATAATATTATCAAAGCAGGCTGACGATATGTTGAATAGCACCATGAATAGTGCAGGTGAATTCCAACAGGAGCAGTAACTGTTGGATAGAATTAGGTTGGAGATATACCTTTTAGTAAAATGTGGCTTGTTATAGGCCTAATACGAGTTAATATGCCCCGTTTTAAACATTTTACATCATTAATTATACTGCCTAACTCACAAGGCTGACTTAGGCAAAATTGAAATTGTGCATTTATCAATACTTTTAATTGGTCAATGACTTACATGTCGGTATTATTACAGCATGTGCATAATGTAATGAAGTCATGATTTGTGCAAAAAGCTCAATTTCGCTGAAAAGTGAGTTAGGCAATTATCGAAGCAGGCTGACGATATGGGACTTGTGCTGATAAAGTTAATTGCCATTCAGTCTACAGTGGTACAAACAGTAATCAATCCACCAGGTAATAAATTTGCTCCGAAAAATATAGCACCAATTCGCTCTTTTGCACGGATCCGCCATTTATGAGGAAAATCAAAGATAACACCAAGGTTGCGAACTCAACTGTCTCGGATGCCTCAATTGTCTCTTGCCCAATTTGTAATTTAACAGATGGCATATATGTGACCTGGCACGACAAAATGAGCGTAAAGTCGCTGGGGCTGATTTTGAGTTATGGCCTGAAATAGTTGACAAGGGGAGGTCGAAAATGAGATATTTTCATTTTCGGAAACAATTTATGTATCACATTCCGTAGTATTAAGAAAATATTTGGGTCAAAATAGGTTTTTTAAGTAATTTTAGAGAAGGCATTTTATTCTTACATCTCAAGAAATGAAAGCAAAGAGGAAAAATGTCTCGCAATTCCTTTTTTTACATCAGCATTTCTACGGGTTTAAAATAGTATCCCCTATGGCAAATTTGGTATGGTCTTAAAGGTCCAGCGACGTGCTCATGAAACTTATTTTTAAAAGTCAAACAATATATTAGTTAGAACATTTCACATGTTATTTTTTATAAAATGTGAATAAATATATTTTAAAAAGATAAAATACGTTCGGCCGTATACCAAATCCAATACCTTCGCCAGAAACGCAATGAACCATGAAGAGGTTTGGGCGACTTCAATGGTGACGTAGATGCGGGAGGAACTCAAGTGTCAACACGGTCGGATTCCCGGATCTACGTCACAATTTCCGTGTTGCCTAAGAGGAGGACTCGTAGTCAGCAAACAATGCACCACGGTCTAAAAATATGGCCACAAAATAAAAATAACATGTGTATCAAGTTGCAAAGGTTGCCTTACAAACAGTATTATGACCTCGATCTATTCATTCACTGAATGTGATAATACGGCTCATACACTCGTGATTGTATGGTTTTGAATGCACACAGCATGGATACACATTTTAAAGTTCGCGCGGTCATCAATTGTTCAGCGAGGCATGATGATGGGAAGAGGCTAACGTAGCATGCATTGTAAAGAGTGTGTGTAGACATATAGACCCTGTCACAATTTTACACTAGTGCATTGTTTGCTAACTATGATTTCTCCTGTGTTGCCTGGTAGAGCGGGTTTTTCAAAATACGAAGATCGTTTTTAACACGGATTTTGGGCGCATTTATTATTTTTGTAAATTTCTTCTTTCCCTATAATGGATCCTTCATAAAATATTTATTTTCGAAATCCTTGTGATTTTGTCTTTATTTTGATATATAATACATTTACACTTCGGGGGATCTTTAAAGGTCAGGGCTTTCTGGAGCTATTAATAGTAGTTTGAACCCTGCAAATTCCCAAATTATTAAACAATGACAGGCCGTTTAATAAGAGGTCTTTTCACTTTGGAATGGCCAATTATAGCAACTTCGGTGTCATTTTAAACCTGAGGACATCTACTCTCTGAAGAACAAAAATATTTGTTGCTACTTTAATCTCATTTTGTGGTGCCAGGTCACTTATGGCTTTTATTGTGTGGCACAAAAAAAAAATCAGTCTTGTCCTTGTTCAGTTGTAGGACTGGATCCTCATGTCTTCCCTATTTTACACACACAGCCCCTGCGAGGGTGCTCAAATGTGAAGACTGGAAAAAATACAGTTCCAAAAGTGTGCGCTGATCAACTGCTGAATATACATGAGCTATTCAAGCACCAGTCACGCCACAGTGCGCCGATAGTTTTACGCGGCGTTGTACACCGCGTGACGCAATAGGGCGCACGATTTGCCTCCCCGGTTTGCAGCATGACAAACGTTCGATGCACTGCCTTTGAATTGGACCAATCGGGTTGTATTTCTGTTGTTGCTGTGTACAAATGCGCATGCTCAGTACTGGTATGCATATTCATATATGCAAAGTTGTCGTGGAATTCCACGACAAACCGCACACTTTTTGGACATACTATTTTCCCAGTCCCTGTTTTTGGTCCGCCATTTTTAAAGATGGCGGCCATATAGAGGGACGTGGGGACCCAGTCTAGTTCAGTTGCATCATGATGTTGCACATGATCCAAGATTGATGTGTGGAGAGTGCAGTATCAATAGAAGACTGTGATGTTGGATTGAAGCTGATGTTGTGTGAAAATAAAAGTTGTCCATGAATTCGTGGCTGAATGAGCTCAAATGGAAGACAAAAACTGCCCTTCTCAAAAGTTTATCAAATCTGCAGGTCAGTAACGCGTAACGACTCACTGTGCTAAGCTCTGAGCCAAGAAGGGGATTACATGGCTGAATGATCATGAATTACACATTAAGAGTAATGTTCACTTGGTGGGTATTTAAACTGATCTTAACCACAGGTGTTTTCCCATTAGTACAAAGCCATTGTGACTTTTGAGAAGAGCAGTTTTTATCTCCATTTGAGCTCATTCAACCATGAAGTCATGGACATCTTTCATTTTCAAACAACACTTTTGAAACAGTCATAGGATTATTTCTAACTAAATTTGATGGGTAAAATATTTTACCTTACGATGATAACTTTTGAGAGGGGCGACTTATTTTTGGTGATGTGTTTATCTAAACTATCGGATATATCTTTATTCACAGGAGAGGATTTCTTAAACTATCTTAAATATCCATTCCTACTATATCTACTATCCGATACTTATTTCTTACGAAAAATATTTAATATATCTCAACTATCTAAACTATTGGATATATCTGATATTGGAGATAGTCATTTTTTAGAAATCACATTTAAGATAGTTTAGATAGTTAAAACTATCTAAACTATCTTAAATGTGATTTCTACTATCTACTATCCGATAGTTTTTCGAATGTCGAAATTATCAGCTTTATCCCGACTACTGCGATATCTGATATTTAATTAAGATAGTCAGGCATTTCAATTATAGGATATATCTTTAATTTAGACGGGGAGGTCTCCTTAAACTATCTGAATTTAAATATCCATTTACAACTATCTATCCGATTTTCCCCGGTGTTCTCTCTTAGTATTCGGAGGGGTAACACATGATCGAGGACTTGAGTAGTGCAAAGTATTATCTCCCTTCGTTACTGACAGGTGATGTAAACTTTATTTTGTATCCTATTTTTGGGTCTGGTAACACTGGTAGTTTTATCAAATTTGGAACTCTAAAAAAAAAATTAACCTGGGAACTCAAGATTTTTTTCTTGGTTCTGAATACCATTATGTAGTCATTGCCTTTCAATTCTGGAAAGAACTGATTGGGCAATTATATAGGGATAAGACAGTGTTGTCAGAAAGCAGTACCCTTTTTTGAAAAAAAGATTAATCTAAAACGCCACAGATTAAGTATGTTTTATGAGTAAACAGTCTGCATATAAACTATTTTTACAATAAATGGCTCGTATTTGGGTAAAAATCATAGTGTTTATAGTTTAAAGTGTTGCCAAACTCCCAGAAAATCCAAAGATTTTTTATTTTCAGTATCTGTCTTTTTCAACAACAAAAGTGATACTACTTTCTGACAACACTGTCTTATCCCTAAATAAATTTGGGTAAAAGACGCTTATTTTTAATATTATAAAACTACCAGTGTTGCCAAAGCCAAAAATAGGATACAAAATAAAGTTGATGAGTTGACATTACCTGTCAGTAAAAAAGAAAGATAACAATGAGTCTTCAGAAATTGACAAATTTTCAAACATGATTTTTCTCAAAACGCTGTTTTTAGTGATGTGCTTGTATGTCAGAACAGCGACGATATGTATTGACCTAAATAAACAACACTGTACAAATCAAAATTGACAATTTCGTGCATAATTTTATTTTACTAATATAATTTCAAACAAATAAAAACATGTTACACAGTTTGATAACATCCTCAGTTAAAATTGGTGAACCCGTTCTGTGCGAACATGTTACGTAGAGCTTGGCTCTAACGCTTGATTTAGTAATGTATTTCTAGTATGATTTGATATTACACTATCTGGCGCGATGGTCGCTAGATGGCGTTCATATAAACAGGTGCGTTAGGTTGTATAAGCGTGACTAATTTCTCCCGCGCTTTACGAAGGATTATTGTGATCGCGTTGTCAACAAAAATCATTCCCTTATGCGATGTCTTGGAGATAACTATATATTTTGGTTGCTTCCTAAAAACCGACATCTTTATCAGGGTAAGCTTGCGGTCATTGTGAGCCTGGTATATTTTGTTTCATGGGGTAAGTTTGCGTGTTTGCAAACCCATCGATTGGTCTAATGTGTGGCAATCAAGTTATTACGTGAAAGTTAGCATCATTAATTTCGTCGGCTATGGTATCAGCACCCCGTTGGATGGACGAGTCATACAGAATTTGGTCCAGGGTGAACAACTGAAAGTGGTGCCATCATGTCGACGAATGTCAGGAGACACGAGACATCACATTTGGGAATCTAACGTAAGTTTGTAAATAAGTGTAAATAAATATTGTATTATTTTTCTATAGACGTGTACGTGCTGACGTCCCTTAAAATACGTCTAAATTATATTTCACGATATTACATGTTCCCAATCCGTGTATTCAAGTTGACTACATTGAAGGTATAAAATGAAGTTATTCTTTGCAATTCAAATATCAAAATTTACATCCGTGAAAATTACGGAAATTTCATTAATTGTTTTCGTAGAAATTAAGAAAACAAAATGTCTGTATCCGTTGTTTTATCTCATGAGCAAAGAAGTTTTGGATAAAGAAACATATAACAAAATGAAGCTCCTTTTAATATATTTTGGAATAGAGCTGAAATGGGATAATAGTAGGTTTCTTTCCGCATGCAATTAATATGTCTTGAATGTAAATATATTTGTAAATACAATTTTATCCGAATGAAATAAATGTTGTGTAATAGGGTGAAATCATGACTTCTTGATATTGTGTGGCTTTATGCGAATTAGCATAACAATCATGATTTTTCCCGCCCAAAATTATATATGTTTATAACAATGTATTGTGTATGGAGTGAACTCATGAACTTGCTAATATTATGTGACGTTATGCGAATTAGCATTTGATCATGATTTCTCTCGCAAAATAAATATGGCTGGTGATTTATAAAAGTAAACTTTCATTTGTGTATGTTGTACCGATGTTGCGTGGTGGAAATAATACCCCAAGATTTCATGAGTACATCAGTTGAAATGTCAATTATAAATCTACTTTTGGACACGCCGTTTTAATACGGTATCAAAAGAATTGATGTGTGTTGAATTTGGTCTATTAATATATAGAAACAATTTTGACTTGTATCCGAAATGGATATAGCTTTATTTGCAAATACAAAATATTATTTGCAAGGTTTTGGTTTCAATTTATTGTTTCAGTGCGTTGGCTGTTATTGCTGTTATTGCTGTTACTGCTGTTACAGCTTGTTACTGTTTATGGAGGTTAATGGCTGCCGATATAATTAGCAGTTGTATCACCGATGATTAATGCATACCAAATGTGGGGTAATCCGATGAATCTGATGTTGTTGACATGGAAATCAACCAAGCATTAAAAACCTTGGCTACGACCGTTGAATGATCATCAAGAATATATAACAACCGCTATATTGATTAAATGACAGATGTAATCCAATAATCCCTAATGATGTCGCAGATTAAGTAAGATAACATTAAATTCTGCTAAATGGGTAAGCACTGGTTATTATTACGTCATATATATCAATAACACTTTCAATTGTCTGGGGACATAACAACACCATTGATTATTCGTCGAGGTTATTACATTCATGGGAAACCCATCTACAACAACAAATGAGGCATAATCGAAGTGACATTATAATTTGATTTGAACTTTGTGAATATTATTGTTTATGTGAATGAGACCTATTGTATAGGTCATCCATATGTTAATGGACCTGAAGAAAGTCAGTGACGGAGATGATGAATTAAAATTATAGTTAAATATGGTAAATCTGATTTGTACGATGTGTTAATTGGCGTTCAAATGTATAGTACCTCACTTATGCGTAGTTAATTTATTGAACTTGGGCGTTACACCAAAGGTCAGGCGTAACAGAACAACAAATCAAAACACAGCGTGTAGTGTGCACATGCATAGCGAGCACATGCATAGCGAGCACACAAAGTGCAATTAGGCCTAAAAAAAAAAAGTTTGATTGGCGTAACATGACCAAAACAAATATGGTAGGTCGGTCGGATTTTTTTATTTTTTATTTTTTAAATCATCTCCTTATGAACACTTAAAAGACAGCAGTACACACAAATGAAGAGACGGCAAAAATTCCCTTTTCTTTAAACATTTTTCTTTTTATTTATAGAAACCAACAGACTCTATGAGTACAAGTTTCTGAAGTTTTAAACAATAACAAACTTCAGATTTCAGGTTTTTTTGTGTTTTTTTGTGTTTTTTGTTTTTTTCCCCCTCAAAATAATAAAAAATATTCAGGGTCGGCGATGTATTTAAGGTCGGTCGGGTTACGCCAATCAAACCTTTTTTT
Organism: Ophiura sarsii; assembly: GCA_035610835.1. Classification (NCBI taxonomy): domain Eukaryota; kingdom Metazoa; phylum Echinodermata; class Ophiuroidea; order Amphilepidida; family Ophiuridae; genus Ophiura; species Ophiura sarsii. Next base: position 57,852,573 of record CM069454.1, read on the forward strand.
TTTAGGCCTTAGATATTTTCAATGCACTACTCATATTGTTTCCTGCTTTCTGCAATAAAATTACTATGAGTTTTGAACCAATCAGAGAGCAGAAAACTAAAAATGTTGACCAAACAACCAGGCGCCACCTTTTTCAAAAATGTGCACTTGGCTTGACTGATTAGGGTTGCAAAACAATTTACCCTAACTCTGTGAATTTCACTGGTACCACACAAAATTTCATGAAAATCAAGATTCCATTCTACTTTAATACAAGTACTGTAAAAGTAGAAATTTGCGCGAGGTTTTTATTTTCGCGAATTTCGCGAATCAATCCTCAACCGCGAAAATATAAACTCGCAAAAATTATTATTATTAACCGTTTTGTTCACAAATGTTGAAAATCGCGAAAATAAAAAAAGAGCGAAATGCCTGTTATGACTTTTTTCGTGAAAATATCTTCTCGCGAAAATATTGACTTTTACAGTAGGTGACAACAAAAAAACTGTTTTACAGTCTCGACCGTCCCCCTTTTTTTTAAAACAAATTAAAAAGCATTTTTTTATTGCATTATTTTTAATAAATTTATTTTCCAAAAGTGTTGAAAATGTAAGATTCACCTGACTGACCAACCTTGAGGTCCGTTTGCCCTGGGATGCGTTTTTTTTCAGTCAAATTTGCATTTTGGGCAGATTTCATTGGTAGGTTGATAACAAGCGTCTAGCGAACGACCTTGGTAGCACGCCAATCAAATGCTTCAGCTATTGTGTGTTTCAACACAATAGATCCAGATCGCTGTAAATATCGACTTACCAATCCACTCGGCAATATCGATAATTCCAATATACTGGCGGCCCGACTGGCGGCGTACTTTGCCACTCTCAGTGCTCAGGGCAGGGTGGATATATCATGGCCCATAAATCGGTTTAGGTTTGGAGCAAGGAAATTGTTAAATTATTAAAGTGTTTGTATTGTTTGTTTCTTAATTAAATAATAAAACGAACTTGTGTTTTAAATAATAAAACGAACTTGTGTTTTAAATAATAAAACGAACTTGTGTTTTAAATAATAAAACGAACTTGTGTTTTAAATAATAAAACGAACTTGTGTTTTAGTTAGATAATAAAACGAACTTGTGTTTTAAATAATAAAACGAACTTGTGTTTTATTTTCGATTTTAGTTTAATAAAACATCTATGACTTTAAAAATAAAAATAAATACCCTTTTCTTTTGGGGCCACACATTTCTTTGGTTTTTTTTCTAGTATTTCAGCAGTCATAACCTTTTTGTTAATGTTTTTAAGAGTTTAGATGTCTATGACAGATTTGCTACCCTTCAGGACAACGAACCAAAGCTTCAAGGTAGCAAGGGTGATGAAGTTCTAAATGAGGGTTGGTCGCCGCATGAAAAGATCCCGCCAACGAAATCTCAAGTACCCCAAGTCTCACGCGATTGGTCATAAAGACCGGTTGTGATTGGCCCGGGTGATTGGTCACCTACACGGCCCGGTACCTACATGTCGTCACAAGGTAGGCGAAAATGAAAATGTCCCCCGGCCCCATCATGGACATCAAGTAACATAAACCATGTAAAAGCCGTGCAATATATAAATAACATTATAAATGTCCCTTTTTGATATTCCAATTTTAAAAGAGGGAATAGAATACACGAATATTATTTTCAAGATTGACCAATGAGGTAATGGATGGGTGAAAGAATAAATAAGTAAAATGTCTTGTTCAAACTTCATTGCCTATGCAAGCACTGTGCCCAGAAAACATAATTTATTAAATAGTTGACTGGTAAGTCAGAGTCCTGTTTAATTAATGACAGAGTCAACATGATAAAGCAAAACAAAAACAAAATAAAATAATCTTATAACTAGGTTTTGTAATTATAAATGTCTACCGAGGTCCATTTTTAGATTTTAGATTTTTTTAAATCACAAGTCTAGGCCAGAAAACTACGAGTCAAAGTTATTTTTGCTGGTTATCTTATTCATTTGTAGCCCTGTATATTAATTGACGACACAAAACAGCCAGGGACCTAGTGTTAATTATGCGCCTGCGCAACAGAATCGGTGATCGATTCAGAGCTTTGGCCGCCCGTGTGTGTGTGGATGCATCATCAATCTTCCATTGGGGAAAAGTCGATTGGGAATAAGTCGATATTGCATCGATCACTGGATCTATTGTGTTGAAAGACACAATAGCTGAAGCATTTGATTGGCGTGCTACCAAGGTCGTTCGCTAGACGCTTGTGGTTGATAGATGCAAAAGTGATTTTTTTTTTCTTCTTCTTCACATTTCACAACACAATAGATATACCGTATTATCCGTATTATCCCTATTAAGCGCCCAGGGCGGTTAGCAAAGTCATTTTGGGTGGGCGCTTATTATGTTACCTTTTTTAAACTCATTTGTTGTACTAAATAAAATGTACAAGTGTTCATTTGAAGATGCTGACCATTTGATGGTCATTTGAAGATGCTGACCATTTGATGTACTAAATACAACGTATAATTGGTAATTTGAGAAAGCTCAAATGAAATATGTGACCATCGCGTCAAAAAGGAAATGTTGTCGGCAAACACTGTTCTGAGATAGAGGCCAATATATTTGGTGAAATATAAAGAAAATAATAGAAATAAATATGCTTCTTCAACTCATATCTTGTGATTAAAAAGTCCCATCACCTTCAACATGGTATCATTTTCAAGCTTAAAATGTGTTCTTTCAAGGGATGACAATAACTCATAATTGATTCATGCCACCAACATGTCCATTTTGATGTGACGGGTCACATATATGTATAACATTAGTGGTCATTTGAGGATGCTGACCATTTGAAAAGGTGGGCGCTTATAAGAGATTATTTGTTGTTAGTCATTGAGAAAAACAGGGGTGGGCGCTTATAAGGTCCTGGGCGCTTAATAGGGATAATACGGTACATTTACATAAACATAATTACTTAATATTAGGTGTTACAGATTGCAGATGTTATTTTGTATGTAATTCATGAAATATGTAAAAACAAAGTACAAAAATACAATTTTATAGTTTTACAATGACTACTTTGGCTTACAAAATAGAGATATCTAAATACTAAATTACTATCATATTGTTTTTAAACAAAGTGATAACAATTGGGTAATAAGTGCATTATTGATTAGGCCAAGAAAAAAAAGAAGATCTGTCTCGCATACCCAGCGCAAGTGTGCACTAAACTAAATGGGGCATCCCCTACCCTTAAAAGAGGTGTTCAAAAATAGAATCGGAAAGTATGCATGGCAAAATCTTCAATTTATAAGACTTGACAGCAATACAATTGCTTAAAATGCCTAGGATTTTTGATTAATTAAGATTAATGGGACATCACCAGTCCTACATGCACCCTGACTATAAACTGTGAATATCATCTAGGTAAATTTTGAGAGATCTTTCAAATTTGTGTTTTTTACTGGAAACATTGGCAATTACGGTGACATTTCCAAGCTTGTCAGAGATATAGTCTGCTCCATGACCATTTTTTGAAAAACCGAGCAGGCTACCCTCCCTATTTTCTGCACTTTTTGGTGAGAACGTGTGATCAGCTTGAAGACTCTACAAGGACAAAATTTGCAATTTAGTGGTCTAATGGGGCAATCACATGTATCCGTGTGAGCTGGGCGGCCCCTTACCGTCTTATAGAAAAACAACAGAGTCCAACACGGTGAACAATCAGCAAAAAATGTCAACGGCCGCATTGATTTTTTTTTGTCACCGGGTTCATACTGTTCTATACCGGGTCCTTATCGGCCTGGAACCGGGCTCACATTCCGCTCACATTCCGGGAACCTCTGTAAAATACATTTGTACTCACATGTATCCGTGTGAGCTGGCCGGCCCATTACCGTGTGACAAATTGGTGCAGACGGTAAGGGGCCGCTCAGCTTACACGGATACATGTGATTGCCCCATTAAACATAGTTATACAGGGTGTCAGAATGAACTGTACCGTGTTTCTAAAATACATAAAAAATAAAAAATGATTATTGTTTTAAATTTGAACACCTGCAATATAAAGGTGAACATGTTTCATATTATTATATGTTGATTTCATTGAGATATCTCTTTTTGTTCTCGTGTGGCAAGACATAATCAAAAATCGATGAAAAACGTGTTTTCAATTTCAATCAATCCTCTCTTCCATTATCCCTAACATTTCAAATAATGTAGCCCAAACCACATAAGTATTATTCAAAACTCCCGCCAAAGAGAGTAAAGTTAAAACCACCCAAGCAAAACGAATCCCGTTTATTTGCAGATTAAAATTCAAAATTTATCTCAAAATGTCACCTACAAAAGTATGCAAATAATAAATAGTTATACAAGTGATGTGAAAAGTTGAGATATGGCGACCAAAAATAAACCCTGTCCTATGGACGAATGAATATCTCAGGTAGGGTTAGTAATTTCACAGATTTTTTAAATTGATCATTTCGACCAAAATTGAAATCTACCTTATTTAACAGAAAGTCTGTATTTTCCATCAGAAATGTCCGATTTTCAAAATTTAAAATTCGTATGAAAGCTGGGCGTTTGAACAAGATAAATATAAAAACGGTTTGAATAATATCAATCGAATTCATACCGTAATAAATCATATTGCCTCGGTACAGTTCATTCTGATACACCCTGTATATCAGTATTTTTGTACATATCCATGAAGCTCTAATTAGTAGTGTGCACTCTTAAGCAAGATTTGACCCTTGACCCTGTATATAAATTAAACCAGATTAGCTAATGGTGCCGGTTGCCCTTGCGGGGACTGAATGTGGAAATGAGCTGGATTCAGGAATTACAGGTGTATTGGCTGAGCGGGAAGGCGTTGAAGAGTTGGATTGCACTGTTGAGGGTGTGCTTGTAGAGCGTAACATTGAAATGGAACCAGATTGGCGAATGGTGGTTGCCCTTGCGGGGACTGAATGTGGAAATGAGCTGGATTCAGGACTATTGGCTGAGCGGTAAGGGGTTGAAGAGTTAGATTGCGCTGTTGAGGGTGTGCCTGCAGAGCGTAACGTTGAAATGGAACCATATTGGCGAATGGTGGTTGTCCTTGCGGGGACTGAATGTGGAAATGCGCTGGATTCAGGAATCACAGGAGTATTGGCTGAGCGGGAGGGCGTTGAAGAGTTGAGTTGCGCTGTTGAGGGTGTGCTTGCATAACGTAACTTTGAAATAGAACCAGATTGGCGAATGGTGGTTGCCCTTGCGGGGACTGAATGTGGAAATGAGCTGGATTCAGGACTATTGGCTGAGCGGGAAGGCGTTGAAGAGTTAGATTGCGCTGTTGAGGGTGTGCCTGCAGAGCGTAACGTTGAAATGGAACCATATTGGCGAATGGTGGTTGCCCTTGCGGGGACTGAATGAGGAAATGCGCTGGATTCAGGAATCACAGGAGTATTGGCTGAGCGGGAAGGCGGTGAAGAGTTAGATTGCGCTGTTGAGGGTGTGCTTGCCCAGCGTAACATTGAAATGGAACCAGATTGGCAAATGGTGGTTGCCCTTGCTGGGACTGAATGAGGAAATGCGCTGGATTCAGGAATCACAGGAGTATTGGCTGAGCGGGAAGGCGGTGAAGAGTTGGATTGCACTGTTAAGGGTGTGCTTGTAGAGCGTAACCTTGAAATGAAACCAGATTGGTGAATGGTGGTTGCCCTTGCGGTGACTGAATGTGGAAATGAGCTGGATTCAGGAATCACAGGACTATTAGCTAAGCGGGAAGGCGTTGAAGAGTTGGATTGCGCTGCTGCGGGTGTGCCTGCAGAGCATAACATTGAAATGGAACCAGATTGGCGAACGGAGGTTACCCTTGCGGGGACTGAATGTGGAAATGAGCTGGATTCAGGAATCACAGGAGTATTGGCTGAGCGGGAAGGCATTGAAGAGTTGGATTGCACTGTTGAGGGTGTGCTTGTAGAGCGTAACATTGAAATGGAACCAGATTGGCAAATGGAGGTTGCCCTTGCGGGGACTGAATGTGGAAATGAGCTGGATTCAGGAATTACAGGAGTATTGGCCGAGCGGGAAGGCGTTGAAGAGTTGGATTGCACTTTTATGGGTGTGCCTGTAGAGCGTAACGTTGAAATGGAACCAGATTGGCAAATAGTGGTTGCCCTTGCAGGGACTATATGTGGAAATGAGCTGGATAGGGGAATCACAGGAGTATTGGCTGAGCGGGAAGGCGTTGAAGAGTTGGATTGCGCTGTTGAGGGTGTGCCTGCAGAGCGTAACATTGAAATGGAACCAGATTGGCGAATGGTGGTTGGAACTGAACGAGTAGCTGTTCGAGTGGGAACAATAAATGTTGTGACATCCGATGATATGTTGTATTCAATAAGATATTCAGGGTAGACCTGGCTTGTCTCAAATATAACAAAGATTGATGGATCGCTGTCGTCATCGACGCAAGAGTCGTGAAGATCCTTGCCTGGTTTGGATGGATCTTTTGGTGGAGGACGCTTCATATCAGGATTACCTGTGATGTACGATCCTACCAGGACTCGAACAAGAAACATCCTGCGGATGTTGTTCTCCAGCGCTGTGTACAAGTTGGAGTAGCTAGCCTTGCAATGGAAATAGCTGCCATGACCATAAAGAGTCCCCACGTTAAAGCCGCTAATACGGAAATCAAAGTTTTGCAGACATATCGCCTCTTCCTTTTCATCTTTTCTCTTTTTCTGTGTCAAAAACAAAAACAGAAATAATTTTTTTAAAAAGTATAAATATCATCGGTATGTACTTCCATGCCGTATATCATCAAATAGCACACAATGAAAAACGTGGATAATTTTTTACATGTTCATACAAAAAAAAATTTGTTCAAATTAATTTTCATAAAAAGTGGTGATTTTCCACTAACATATGGCCCCTTGAAACATTGATTTGCTTGGAATAAGCAGGGTTGTTTAAGCAGCGCATCTGAATGATCGGATAAGTTTTTTGTAGCTAATGATATCACATAATTAAAGACACAGAGGCGTAGCTATAACAAGCAGTGGAGGTGCAGGCATCATAATTTACTGGGGTGGGGTTTTTGGGGGGTGTTGAGGATGATTTAGGGGGTGGTCACTGACAACTATCTAATACACATGTTCTATAGTAGACTTGGCATATAGGGGCACTAATATTTTTGATATATTCATATCAAAACATTTTGAGCTAAAAGTTACTATCATTCAGTTGTTGTACACACCCCAATGTCACATATCCGCCAGTTTTTTATGTGACTTTTGGTGGGTTTATTATTGAAATTGTACAATAGAAACTGAGTGTGTTGATTTGAAAAGGTATAAAACGTTTATGCACTTATCAATTGCAAGCCCGGCCCCCAGGGACCTGTGGCATGGCGGGGACCATGCGAGGACCGTACACGAGTGTACAAAAAATGATGCCCGGCTATGCGGGGGAGTGTACGCGGACGTACAAACTGTGCCCCCGCTAGCCGGGGCGTGTAGCGGGGACGTACGCTAAGGTACACAAATGTACACCCCGGGCGCTTGCTATAAATAAGCTAGAGATTCGATGCGCTTAACAAAATAAGCCTAATAACACATAGAGAACACATAGAAATGTATTCCGTTCGGACTGTAACCGGGTGAATACTTTGTCCTGGGAAATGGGTGGCCGGGACTGTACAGGCTTTGTCCCGGCCAAGGGGGGCCTGGACCGTAGCGGGGACGTACAACAAATGGTGCCCGGCCCTGCGGGGACCGTGCACGATTGTACCCGGGACGTCACATGGGCAATTTGTACATCCCGGCCCTAATCCCCGCTATCCCCGGATCCCCCTGGGCCAGGGATGCAATTGATAAGTGCATTACAAAATGTTAAAAAAGGTCGGTGAGCCAGAAGGTTTACACACTCACCTATAATAATCTTCCCACAATTCCACATTCTGTACACGTTTTACAGCCAGTATGTTCACATCGTCCATAGTTTCTAGGAACATCTGCTCCACTGTCAGGTATTCCTCCTCTTTGGAGTGTAGCTGGATCAACTTGGGCTCCGAGCTTGTAGGCATGCCTTTCATAACCCAGGTTTTCGGCAAAATTCCCTCATTAGACCTGCCTTGGGTTTTCTGCTGCCTTGTGTAAAAAGAGGAATGTTGGAAAAGATTGTATAAGGCAAAGAAAAAAAGAAATACTGTTTTATGGCCCAACCGACACATTTTTTTAGAAATTGGTAAACAAAACAAAAATATTGCTTGTTTAAAAAAAAGGCACATTTTTTCACATTTTGGGGATTTGTTATGGTCATTTTGAAGGAAAAACAAAGCAACAAAAAATAAGCCCCATGGACCGAGCGGTCCATTTCCCGAAGAACAGGGTGGCGTGTTTTCGTTGCCTAAAGGGGATTGTTGATTCTGTATTCAGGACTTAGCCTTGACATCTTATAGCCACATCAAATGGATGCATTTGCCTGGACTATAATATGTTAACAGATTTTAACAATAACAAACAATATGTTAAAAGCCTATGGTCCGTATGCACAAAAGAGTTAGACCGGGTCTAAAGTTAGACCTGGTCTAATTGAAATTTATTCATGCCTCAAAAGATGTTGTGCATTTTCATGATGTGCTATTTTTGAACTTTGCATCCAAATCTTTACAATTTGTTAGCTAATTTGAAAAGGAAATGTAAGTAAAGGTGTGCATTTCACAAAACTAAAATCCACTTAGACCAGGTCTAACTTTAGACCCGGTCTAACTTTTTTGTGCATACGGACCATGAGTTCTATTTGTGGTATGTGAACAATCTATATTGCTGTCTAATACAGTATTACTAAATTGAGATAGACAATGTTAGAACATTTCTAGATGTAAATGATAAAGGATTAGTTTTGTTATTCTAACCCCAAGATTGTGTGGTACAGGTGAGTGCAATAGGAGCAACAGGTAACAGCCGACAAGTGCATCATTTTGATATGACTGGACACATATGTGTCACATGGTCATTTTCTAGCAACTTGGTTTTTTTCTATGGCGGAGAGCTTCATAATCTACCGAGTGTTGGACTGTTTACATTTTTCAGAAATTCCGTCTAGAACTACAGTAATAGTATTTATTTTAAAGTCGGCAAGTTTAAACGCAACACTAAAAATTGAAACTGACAATTCAAAGGTATACACAAAATCTTTTAAATGCTCTAATAATAAAACTACATTGTTATGTCACACAGAATAGCTTGTCATATGAAAAGGACTTTTGATATGAACCTAGTTTTTGCGATATTATTAACAATTATAAGTTCTTCACTTTCAAAATCTTTACAATGCATTGTCGGAATTCACAAGTGGTTACCATGGTAACAATGTCATTTTACGTAACATTTTACACATAGCATTTTACACATAAAATTTGATAAACAAGGTTCAGAAAAGTACTAAAATAAACTTAACTTCTGGAATTTGTTAGGAATATTTTGGTATGACCCAGATATATTAATATTAACACTAGCGACTTCCGATGGGTTTTCCCATACCACCACACATATGTAATCATGGCTAGATATACTGCTACCACCTCCTAAACTTAACCAAACAATGAATTTAACACACCATTAACAAATATTGATAAAAAAAACATGATAACATTTCAATCCTATTACTGTCACATAATCCGGACCAAACTGCCGCATGTGACCGGCCACCAGTTTTGATACTTTTCAACAAGCTTGATATACCGTTAGAGTCATTCCCATTTTGTCCTTTTGCAATTTGTCCTTTCTAATGGTATCAGTTTAGGGTTATGGGTTGGAGGGCTATTGCGTTTATTATAACGTTAGGGTTGGTTTTCATAATGAAAACTAGCCAGCATCTGCTCCAACAAAACTTTGCACGCCCCATTTCCCATTGAAACCGCTCGAAAATGTAACCTCTTTTTCGCAAAATCTTCCTTAAATACACAAACGCAATATTTCCTCAAATTGGGATTATGAAACAAGACACTTGAAGCTTTACTCTCGACTAAATATTGTTACGATTGAAGCTAGCACAACGAAGCACTGATTCTTTTTAACCCGAAAACCCTCCGATTTTTTCATGTGCAGTAGTGAAAATTTACCATTTTAAAGCTCTAAATTGACCACCCCGTCCAACTCTGGTTAGCGTAATGCACTTATCAATTCAACAAGCCCGGCCCCGGGGACCCGGGGCATGGCGGGGACCATGCGGGGACCATACACGAGTGTACACAAAACGCTAGCCGGGGCGTGTAGCGGGGACGTACGCTAAGGTACACAAATGTACACCCCGGGCGCTTGCTATAAATAAGCTAGAGATGCGAGGCGCTTGACGGAATAAGCATAATAACACATAGGGAACACATAGAAATGCATTCCGGTATGTTTGCAGAAAGAAATAAGCGACATTGGAACTGTAGCCGGGTGAATACTTTGTCCTGGGAAATGGGTGGCCGGGACTGTACACTTTGTCCCGGCCAAGGGGCCGGGACTGTAGCGGGGACGTACACAAAATGGTGCCCGGCCCTGCGGGGACCGTACACGATTGTAGCCGGGACGTCACATGGGCAATTTGTACGTCCCGGCCCTAATCCCCGCTATCGAAATGATATAAATAACTGACAATATAATATTTCGAATTATATAAGGTTCGGCCTGATTGGCCTTATAACAACGAAGCACAACTGTTAGTTAAATTAATTAAAGCACTAATTTCCCGTTTGTTGACGTCTTGAAAGCATGCGAAAAATAGAGTTACAATGCAAAACTCGGTCTGTGTGCATAGTATGCGTTAATGCATGGTGATTTTCTATTGTTATCAAATTTAGAAGGTTAACCCTCCCTGACTACTGCACACAGAGCTGGAACTAGATCTTTTGATCAAAATCATGCCAAAGTTTTCATTATCCCCCCCCCCCCCATTGAAAAGGGGTATAGTATGTAGTAACTGCTGAAGACCACATTTTTGGCCCGCTTCTGCCCCCCCCCCCCCCCCATTCAGCCTGCATCATCTCTGAAGACCCCCAAATCCCCATTTTTATTGATAATTCAAAAATCATGAACATTTCAGTTCTAAACCTCACCATCTTCAGTTACACTTTGACAGACAAGCGTGCGAAAGTTATGAAATATCTTTACGAATTGTGATTCTTACTATTATAGTTCTAAGGTCTAATGATGTATTATGATGAAATAAAGTACCTTACAAGTTCCCATCGATCGGACTCCGTCTGAAACTTTGGCCTTCTGCGCACACTCCTCTGTGTCTTGTAATGGACATTTTGATACTGCATGGTTTTAAAGTTGAGTTGGTAGTTGTTCTCATGGGTGGAGAATGGGAACATCTTATCACCATGTCCTGTCAGATAATCCTCATACGCTCTCTCTAAGGTGTCCCCATCTACATCACTTGTAGCGTCTTTGGCAGACTGAAAATAGAAGATGTAGAATATCATCAGAACATGCTTAGAACTTACCACACTTTTCACCCAGCTATTGGTTTTACCGTATACAAAACAGATTTTTCAGAAACCTTTCCAAGGCTTTCAAGGTCTAGCTCAAAGATTACTGAACTATTACCAGGCATATTTGTACTCATTTCAATGCATTCCTCATGGTGATTTCAAATATGGCAATGCAATTTAATAATTTTGACATTATGAAACATTTTGTGAAATGTTGGAATGTTGTCTGCAGATGCGTACCTCGTGGAAACGGTTAAAATAATGACTCTTACTATTATTATGAAGCTCTACCCTAACACTCCCAGGGATAAAACTTTTAAGAGGGTAGAAATGGGCGTAATTCTGCGGGCAAAATTTGCCATGCCGGCTGTGGGATTTGAACCCAGGGCCATGTAGGAGCCCATGCCTCAGTCCACTTTGCCAGTGAGTCGCACGTCCAAATTCAACAATTCTGTCGGCATTGATCATCCGTCATGATCGTCTGGGGAGATAGACTGAGGGTTGGTGCCAGCATAATTTTCACATGGGATAGGCTGTAGGGTTAAACATCTTATACATATAGCTATTTGTTTCACAATGTAGTAGTGTTGTGACCAGTCCCTAACTTCAAGCCATAAGTCATAAAAACACTAACACCTCAAGTCATTTTAATATATTTTTGATCGGGATAATGTCATTACATTTAGGGCAATTCACTGGGCAAACCCTGCAAAGCAGTCACCTTTGTAATCTTCCTGGGGGTGGGGAATGGGCAACTATGATATACAGTCCTCAAAAAAAGTAACTGACTGGGTAATAAATATACTCATAACTCCAAAACTGTAGCTCCTACGTACACATAATAAATTATAAAGTTGTAAGGAATTCTCTTTTCTTCAATTTGAGATATTACACATGAAGATTGAATGAATATTAACTCAAATATGAGTCCAAAACCAAAACCAAGTCAGTTTTTCATTTTAACACTTAGGTTTTGAACACGCTTGACCGTGTGACAGGTATGTGTATGAGCTGCATTGATCAATTGAAGCATCCCAAGTCCTCATCTAACTATCAACCCGTGAGTTATACTACCAGTTAATCAATAATCTGCCTGTTGCTAGTCTGAGGCTGCGTGTCGACGAACAAAATGTTAAAATGAAAAACTGACTTGGCTTTGGTTTTGAACTCATAACTGAATTAATTTTCATTCAATCTTCACGTGGAATATCTCAAATTGAAGAAAAGAGATTTCCTTACAACTTTATAATTCAATATTTTTACGTAAGAGCTATAGTTTTTGAATTGAGAGCATATTAATTACCTGGTCAGTTACTTAATTTGAGGACTGTATTGACAAAACACAGACTTGATTGATGTCTTGGTTTGACTTGAACATGTTGAAGTATTAGATTGAGATCGATACAGCTGTTGGTTTTTATATTTTTATAATTTATCAAACACAAATAAATTATTCTAGGACACCCTGTATAGATTACCTTCTGGGCATACTGTATCCATGTTCCATTCTCATCTTGCCAATACCACAGCCATTCAATGCAGAACGGTTCCAACCAGGCTGATCGACATTGTACCATTGACATAGTACTGAGGCGTCGGATGATGTCATTTCCGATGCAAAATGTGGAAACTGTTAAATCCTTCAACACCTCTTCGTGGCAATAATCTCCACGTTTATCGCTGTAAGGAGAAAGATTGATACACAATAAGCAGTGGTACAATGTGGGGGGGGGGGCAATGGGATTGTTTTGGGGAATTCCCCCAGTCACAACCTTTGCCCCCCCCCCCCCCCCCCCCCCAATCAATTGAAAATGTTGACTTTTAATTTCAACACATTTTTTCCCCAACATTTGTTCTTTCCCCCAAATATTTCTTGCTACCCCCCCCCTCCCCCCCCCTCCCCCCCCCCTCCCCCCCTCCCCCCCCCTCCCCCCCCCCCTCCCCCCTCCCCCCCCCCCCCCACAAAAAAAGAAGAAAAAAGGTTGATATGTTGCTGCCACACACCTAGACTGGGTCCGCACATCCCTCTATATAGCCCACACAGAAAGACTGGGGGAAACACAGCAAAAAAGTGACCTGGACTGGGTCCGCACATCCCTCTATATAGCCCACACAGAAAGACTGGGGGGAAACACAGCAAAAAAGTGTCCGGCCTCTCACAGAATTCCACACAGACTGTTCATCCCTATGATCATATCCACAGAGCACCTCTACCTCTCCCTCCTCTCCCCCTTCCCTCCAAATAAGATATAGTTCAAACTTCAATCATTTCCAAATTGGCAAACAAATATGTGACGCGATCAAGAGGAATGAGTCGGATGTCGGGGAATCCCAAATTGAGATATGGCCAATTCAAAATGGCGGCTTACATAAGTTTTGATGGAAATTCATGTATACAATTTGACATAACTTTAAAACAAAACGTCGCATCGACATGGGGTTTTCAGTTTCTGAAAGCTCTAGGTGTCTTCTTTAAAACTGTATTAAAAACTCATTTTTGACCAGGGTCGACATCCGACTCATTCCTCTTGATCGCGTCACATATGCGTTTTTATCTCAAAAACACAAAAAATGCAAAACTCAAAAGTAATCCAAGCGAATATGCATGAAATTTGATGCATCATGCGTTTTGTTGCATTTCGTGCACTGAAAACACAAACTCGTATTTTGGAGGCTGAACTAAGCCATTGTTTAGTAGGACTAATAGTTAAAGGCATATTATGTGATCTTTTCCAGAGGGCGCCCTCTATTCATTATTTTTTTTAGAAAGTAGATTTTCTTGCAGATTTACATTTCCGATCATAAATCATACATACATTCCAAGTTACAGAGCGATACGATTCCTAATTACCTCAAAATCATGGTTTTAGAGTGAATTTAGAGTGAAAAATATAAAGTGTCCAGATTCTGACAGTTTATTTTCACTCTAAAACCATGATTTTGAAGTAATTAAGAATCGTATCGCCCTGTAACTTGGAATGTATGCATGATTTATGATCAGAAATGTAAATCTGCAAGAAAATCTGCTTTCTATTTTTTTTTCGATGTTGAGGGCGTTTCCTGGAAAGATCACATAATATACCTGCTTAGTTACACTGGGTGAACTAGTTTTTAATGGACGACTCGGTGTCAAACTAATATGCTTGACCAGCGTTCGCGTTAAGTGGTTGCCCGGTTGCCCGGGACACCCAAATTTAGCACCGGGCAACCAACATACATGGACTTATTTTTTTTACAAGAAGTGAAACACTTAACACATGCATTTAAATATTTTACAGAACGGGCAACCACAAAATCTGCCGGGCAACCATAATTTCCTGCTTGGTTGCGGGCAACCAGATTTTTTTCCTTAATTCGGACGCTGTGCTTGACAAGTATAATATGGTGGATCGAAGTAAATTGTTAGCTGGACATGCTCAACTATTCCAAATTTGTCTGCTGTACTAATAAATGAAAATTAGATTCATCGTGAAAGAAGTGGTGTATCCTTCATGTAATATAGCACGAAATATTGTATATATACATACTATGTGACCTAATATAAATGGTATTACCATCGTTATACCTACTGTTGTATTGTTTAATGTATATTCATGCGATGTTATTTATTCTATATACTACTGTACGTGTCAAACTGGGTATAATTCATTCTATATGCTGTTGTGTCTTTTTATATCATACATTTAATTACTTTTTGGCCTGTGACATTGTGTCATCTGTGACATGGCGGGTTTAATTCATTCTATACACTATTATGTCTTTATATATCATACATTTAATTACTTTTTGGCCTGTGACATTGTGTCATCTGTGACACGGCCGGTTTAATTCATTCTATATACTATTATGGCTTTTTATATTATACATTTAATTACTTTTTGGCCTGTGACATTGTGTCATCTGTGACATAGCGGGTTTAATTCGTTCTATATACTATTATGTCTTTATATATCATACATTTAATTACTTTTTCGCCTGTGACCTTGTGTCATCTGTGACCTGACGGATTTAATTCATTCTATATACTATTATGTCTTTTTATATCATACATTTAATTACTTTTTGGCCTGTGACATTGTGACATCTGTGACATGGCGGGTTTAATTCATTTCATATACTATTATGTCTTTATATATCATACATTTAATTACTTTTTCGCCTGTGACATTGTGTCATCTGTGACATGGCGGGTTTAATTCATTCTATATACTATGTCTTTTTATATTATACATTTAATTACTTTTTGGCCTGTGACATTGTGACATCTGTGACATGACGGGTTTAATTCATTCTATATACTATTATGTCTTTTTATATCATACATTTAATTACTTTTTGGCCTGTGACATTGTGTCATCTGTGACACGGCCAGTTTAATTCATTCTATATACTATTATGTCTTTTTATATCATACATTTAATTACTTTTTCGCCTGTGACCTTGTGTCATCTGTGACCTGACGGATTTAATTCATTCTATATACTATTATGTCTTTTTATATCATACATTTAATTACTTTTTCTCCTGTGACATTGTGTCATCTGTGACATGGCGGGTTTAATTCATTTCATATACTATTATGTCTTTATATATCATACATTTAATTACTTTTTCGCCTGTGACATTGTGTCATCTGTGACATGGCGGGTTTAATTCATTTCATATACTATTATGTCTTTATATATCATACATTTAATTACTTTTTGGCCTGTGACATTGTGTCATCTGTGACACGGCCGGTTTAATTCATTCTATATACTATTATGTCTTTTTAAATTATTCATTTAATTGCTTTTTGGCCTGTGACATTGTGTCATCTGTGACATGGTGGGTTTAATTCATTTCATATACTATTATGTCTTTATATATCATACATTTAATTACTTTTTGGCCTGTGACATTGTGTCATCTGTGACACGGCCGGTTTAATTCATTCTATATACTATTATGTATTTTTATATTATACATATATTTACTTTTTGGCCTGTGACATTGTGCCATCTGTGACATGGCGGGTTTAATTCATTCTATATACTATTATGTCTTTATATATCATACATTTAATTACTTTTTCGCCTGTGACATTGTGTCATCTGTGACATGGCGGGTTTAATTCATTTCATATACTATTATGTCTTTATATATCATGCATTTAATTACTTTTTGGCCTGTGACATTGTGTCATCTGTGACAAGACGGATTTAATTCATTCTATATACTATTATGTCTTTTTATATCATACATTTAATTACTTTTTGGCCTGTGACATTGTGTCATCTGTGACACGGCCGGTTTAATTCATTCTATATAGGCCTACTATTATGTCTTTTTATATTATACATTTAATTACTTTTTGGCCTGTGACATTGTGTCATTTGTGACATGGCGGGTTTAATTAATTTCATATATTATTATGTCTTTATATATCATACATTTAATTACTTTTTGGCCTGTGACATTGTGTCATCTGTGACAGGGCCAGTTTAATTCATTCTATATACTATTATGTCTCTTTAGATCATACATTTAATTACTTTTTGGCCTGTGACTTTGTGTCTTCTGTGACATGGCGGGTTTAATTCATTTCATATATTATTATGTCTTTATATATCATACATTTAATTACTTTTTCGCCTGTGACATTGTGTCATCTGTGCCAAACCGGGTTTTAATTCTTCTCATATACTATTATGTCTTTTTATATCATTAATTCATTTAATTTTTCCCCCTTAGACATTGTGTCATCTGTGCCAAACCGGGTTTTATTCTTCCCATATACTAGTATGTATTTTATATCTTAAATTCATTTACTTTCTTGCCTGTGACATTGTATCATCGGTGCCAAACCGGGTTTTGTTCTTCTCATATACTATTATGTATTTTATATCATAGATTCAATTACTTTTTTGCCTGTGACATTGTGTCATCTGTGCCAAACCGGGTTTTAATTCTTCTCATATACTATTATGTATTTTATATCATAAATTCATTTACGTTTTCGCCTGTGACATTGTGTCATCTGTGCCAAACCGGGTTTTATTCTTCTCATATACTATTGTGTATTTTATATCATAAATTCATTTACTTTTTCGCCTGTGACATTGTGTCATCTGTGCCAAACCTGGTTTTATTCTTCTCATATACTATTATGTATTTTATATCAAAAAATCATTTACTTTTTCGCCTGTGACATTGTGTCATCTGTGCCAAACCGGGTTTTATTCTTCTCATATACTATTATGTATTTTATATCATAAATTCATTTACTTTTTCGCCTGTGACATTGTGTCATCTGTGTCAAACAGGGTTTTATTCTTTTCATATACTATTATGTATTTTATATCATAAATTCATTTACTTTTTCGCCTGTGACATTGTGTCATCTGTGCCAAACCGGGTTTTATTCTTCTCATATACTATTATGTATTTGAGTCGCCGAAGGCTGACTATATAGTTTCGTTTTGCCATTTTAAGGGTGTTGCTCTAGCCAAATAGTTTAGCCCAATGACGCGAAATGAGGACAAGGCTAAATTTACATAGAAGTTGTACGGTAGAGCTCTGTTTCGATTTCGAAACACACCCCGTTGCTGCGTCGCGCAAAATATAGAGTTATAGATACTTGTGAGAATAAATAATTACATTTATAGGTAAAATATAGGTGTCTAATTATCCCGAAGTTTGGTCGAGATTCAAACCATCCAGGAAAGTGGTGTAATCGATGGTTCAATTGTGATTTTGTACGATTTTTTTTAGGAGAAAATGCGTAACGAGTCGGTCCTGTGAATATTCTAGAAGACACCTACAAGGTCGGTTAACGCAAAATATCGAGTTACGGGTGTTTGTTAGACTAAATAATGCTATATGTAGGTGGAGTATAGATTTCTCATTTGTTGGAGTATTTTTTCGACATTCAATTCATCCAGGAAAGTGTTGTAATCGATGGTCCAATTGTGAATTTGTAGCATGTTTTTGAGCAGAAACTGCGTAACAGCCATTTTGTTTCTATTTCCAAAAGCATCAATAATTAGGGACTCCTCATGCGTCGTCCAAAATATCGAAAAATACGCCCATGTTAGAATAAATTATGGTATATGTAGGTAAATTGTAGGGTTCTAAAGAACTGGCTCTGTTGTCGAAATTCAATTCATCCAGGAAAGGTGACAATCGATGGTATTTGTAGCATGTGTTTGTGGATAAAATGGCGTAAAATGGCATGTTACAATATATTGGGCTGTTTACGTGCGGGAAATATTGCAACGGCTAGCACACACAGGCCGATGTGTCACTGTACATTACCGAGATTGAAGCCTCAGAGTGTGATAGCGCCCTCTATTTGCGAGTTACCTCACGCGTTTCATGTGCCCTTTCGTGTTGTCAATGATAGCGTTGTCAAGATAGCGCCCTCCTTTTACAAGTCACATTTTGCGTACCCACGCACATAGATGCCCATCCATATCCCTGGTGGACTTTAAATCGGAAACGATGCGTCTCAGTTCGCCTAAAATAAATATCGTCAATTCCTTCGTTTTCGAGTAATTTTCAACAGGCAGATTTTATTCCTGGATTGCAAGCGTAACTGAAACTGTGAATGGCCGGGAAAACGGTAAGTGTTTGTCTTTTAATAACTTTCATGACTTTATTATAACTTGAAGTTGAAGTTGAAAATGTGTAAAATTAATATGATAAAATAAGCTTTTTTATTTATTTAGTTTAACTTTAAGTTTTGGTTGCGATTGACATTTGACATGTTGAATTGAATAGGGCTTGATAAAGTGTAGCTCTGAATCCTAGCTCTATCTCATCTAGACTTATAATAGTAGTGATGGTCAATAAATCATGAAATTAATAACGGGTGATTGCGATTTTTGGATGATATCTCTTTTCATTACAATTTACAATGTTAACTTTTTTAGTAGTTCAACAGCCTAAAAAAGGGCATTCAATTCAATCCAGTAAAGTAGGCCTATTTCTTGGAATAAGTAAAAATATCAGTGACATGACAGTGACTGAGGTTGATGAGATATATAAACCAAGGTATACAGGCTATATCTTAATGCTAGCTAGACGTCCCGTACGGAAAATTAAAAGACTGACATGATTGTATTATATATATTTTTATGCATTAACATTTTTAAATTAATCAATTGCAAGCCCGGGACTAGCGGGGACTATATAAATCATAACAATGAATTTTATTCCAGTCACGCCAGCGTTCATCCAAATGTTGAATTTGCAGCATGAAGAGCCTTGACAACCACGCCACAACGCGATCATACGTGACATGAATAAACATGAACTTACATAATTGTCCAATCATGCAGCGTGGGGCATGGGGTCTTGTTGATTGGGGCCGCGATCGGACAATTACCTAGATTTGTTTACAAGTACGTCACATCTTCCGGTTTTACTGCGCCCTTGTCACACGATTGACACGGTCACACACAGTCAATACGTACGCCCTGGCAGTCGCATGGGACACTGAAGAAAAGTATACGATTTGATCAAGAATTCTTTGTTTTGATATACATTTGTAGGACCGGGTCCAGGGATGGAAATAAGACCCGTCCGCCCGCCCATAGCGGGTAACTTTCGTGTCGGGCGGGTGAAGATTCAAAGGTACCCGTCCGACTGGCGGGTAACATTTTTGAAGCTCAAAGTGTAAGTTAGTTACAGTAAGTTTAGGGTAATTTCATCATCAGATGA
This sequence comes from Ophiura sarsii, assembly GCA_035610835.1. NCBI lineage: Eukaryota > Metazoa > Echinodermata > Ophiuroidea > Amphilepidida > Ophiuridae > Ophiura > Ophiura sarsii. The sequence continues at coordinate 57,872,722 of CM069454.1, forward strand.
TCGTATGATAGAGGAGATCAGGTTGATAGGAGATTAAAGAGAGTATTGGATTGATGAATACGAGGAGCTGTTACGGGCTAGGTTTCAGTGGAACATCGTACAATAAAGACAAAAACATGTAAATGTTAAAAGGCTGGTAGAATTTTTGTCGGGCAGGTAGATTCTGTGAGTTACCTGCCCGACTGGCTAGTTGAAAAAAATCTGAAGTTCCATCCCTGACCGGGTCGTACAAATTGCACATATGACGTCCCGGGACATTCATGTACGGACGGTCCTTGCAGAGCAAGGCACCAGTCCCAGCCAGGACAAAGTGTATGCCCCGGCTCACAGTCTGTGGGTCGGTTTATAATTTCTTTCTGCAAACATAACGGGATGGATTTCTACTTGTTCCCTATGTGTTATTTAGGCTTATTCCATCAATTCAAGCACATCACTTGCTCAGGGATGGAACTTCAGATTTTTTCAACTAGCCAGTCGGGCAGGTAACTCACAGAATCTTACCTGCCCGACAAAAATTCTACCAGCCCAAGGTTTTTTCATAACATTTTGCAGCAAACAATGCAATACTACTTTCAAACTACATTTACATGTTTTTGTCTTTATTGTACGATGTTCCATTGTAAACCTAGCCCGTAACAGCTCCTCGTATTCATCATGTTCATCAATCCAATACTCTCTTTAATCTCCTATCAACCTGATCTCCACTATCATCATGACACACGATCATCTGATGATGAAATTACCCTGAACTGTTACTTATACACTTTGAGCTTCAAAAATGTTACCTGCCAGTCGGACGGGTACCTTTGAATCTTCACCCGCCCGACACGAAAGTTACCCGCTATGGGCGGGCGGACGGGTCTTATTTACATTTGTGTACCCTAGCGTACGCCCCGGCTGCAAATTTATTAAACGTAAAGAACATTTGGCCAAACACTGTATACTAAGCAAAAAATCACGTATTCAAATATAAATCCAAATCAGCACATAAGGCCAAATAAAATAAAAAAGTTTCTCGTCCCCGCCCGCTTCCTTTTTGCCGGCCGGCTCCTTTTTTTATTTTAAAAAGTTGGTTTTTTTATAACCCCCAAAACACTTTTTAACCACAAAAGGTATCGTTTTTTTCAATGTTAAGTCAAATAAATGTATAAACACATGTAGGCCCTATTTTGTTTTTCCTTTTGTTTTCAACAAAGTTGTAGCCAATACAAGTCTGAAAACGGTGTTAGAAAAGGTGGCTGTCATTTAAGAAACAACAGCAACTGGAAAAAAGGTCGAAAGCGGATTTTTTTAATTTTTATTACAAAAATCAGTCCGCCATTTTGGATCCGCTATTTTGAGGAAAAAAAGAAAACAAAAAAGGGGCCTCCTTCCTTGTTTCAAAAAGCCCGGACGAGAAACTGGTTTTTTTATTTGGCCTAAATCACAGTTGAAACAGGACAAACAGATGACAACTGCAGAGACAATGTGGCAGGCATTCTGTCAGAGCAGGAGCAACTAGGCCTATACAAATACAATGGACATGTATGATGTATCAGTCTCATCATGTACATGTATGCCTATACTATACTATACGCTTTTATATTCCGTCAATGTATCAAATGTTGTAAATGGTAACTAATATCGCGCCCCGGCTAGGGGGACACAGTTTGTACGTCCTGTACACTCCCACGCATAGCCGGGCACCGGTATATTAACGATGTACATTCGCCATGTCCCAGGTCCCCAAGAGCCGGGCTTACAACAAGTGCATTTTAACAATATTTTCCAGATATGGCCCGTTGAAATATGGTCGAGATGTACATTCGCCATGTCCCAGGTCCCCAAGAGCCGGGCTTACAACAAGTGCATTTTAACAATATTTTATTTTTTTATGTTCACTTTTACAAGGATTTCAATATTTTTTTAAACAGATTCTTGAAATATGGCCAAAAGTAAGTTAGAATACCAACTTTCAGCTTTCTACCTAGTACGAAAACTGAAATAATAAGCTTCCAAAGTCGGACGATATTACAAATATGGCTTTTCGCGAATCTTGAATAAGAAAAAAACGCGTTCTCGACCATATTTCAACGGGCCATATCTGGAAAACGACATGGAGTATGATTTTACTTTTTTGCATGTGTTAATTTTTGCCATAGTCCATTAATCTGATGAAGTTTCATCAAAATCTGAGAGGGTCACCTGGGAACCACTGGTTGATTTGACATGGAATGACCCATAGGTATTTTTCTCATTTATGAATGGTTAAAGGTAGATGACCCGATCACATTTCCGATTTTCAACTTGAAGTTTTCTATTCTACATGAAAGGTCATCCTTAAAAAAGTCGTGTTCCAAAGTTTGAGTTGCATAGCTCTAATGTTTCTTATTTTAGACGCACAAGATGCTGTGAACTGTACCCATTGATGAGTTGTACACAAACTATATCGGTGGTTACCACCATTCGCGGTAATTCGACGTTATTTCATCGATTTCTCCGTAATTATACCGATTTAGGCCATCAAATTTCAGTATGATGATGATGAGAAAATCTCCGTATGTTTGAAATAATTCTGTGTTACGAAAATGTGATCGGGTCATAGCTACCTTTAAAGCTCTGTGAACTTTTTTTTTTTTTAAGTTTCAATAAGAAAGTCAGCTATAACTTCCCTGTATAAAAAAGAAAATAATGATTTTAAATATATGATACAATAAACAAATTTGCATACGGTAACAGCGTGACCAAAGGCTGACCCTATTATATCAGGGTTCCCAGCCACTCAGGGAAATCAGGGAAAATCAAAATAACTTTTTCCAGACAGGGAAAACTCAGGGAATTTGAAAAAAAGACAGACACTCAGGGAAAACTCAGGGAATTTGATGGCTCAAGTGGGTAATTATTTTGGTATTTTTCTGTCTAAGTTTTATCCATTGACTGACTGGCTATGGTGGCTTTTTTGTGTGCATATGTAGTGTGACCTAACACATTTCCAAGCAATGAATAGGTGTAAAGTTGAAAAATTTCGCGCGCTACACGCGCATTTCTTGGCTCACAAAAGTCTTGTTGGTTCATTTTCATTTCTCACCCCCCAATATGAATAGCCTACCTATGTCACGGCTATTCAAACTTAACAACATGGTTTCAGGAACGTTTTCTGGATTATTTAGGGGAAAAAACTAGAAATTTTGGCTATATGTTAACCCTAACCCCGGTTTAGGATTTTTGACCGGGATCACAATTTTCGAGGAAAAAACACCAACTAAATCTCCAGGAACCTGCCGGGATTCGATCCAGGGACCCTCCGTTCTCAAGCCTCACCTTCCCACCACTAAGCCACGGTCCTCAGCTACACATTCGTGCAGTATACTGCACTCATTATAGATCGGTTGACTACGTCATTGAAAACCGACGGCGCATGCGTTTGGAGAGGGACTTTGGATTAGCATATTTTAGCACTCAGGGGGGGGGGGGGGGGGGGGGGGGGTTAGGGTTAATAACCAACCCACATAATTATTGCCTTCCCAACTTCGGATAAAGTGAAAATATTTTCTCAGGGAATAATATAAATTTGTCAGGGAAAAATCAGGGAAAACTCAGGGAATTTTGGTCTTGTGAAATGCTGGGAACCCTGTATGCAAAAAGATCAAACATTGACGATATAATGATCTCCAAAACCTACACATAGTGATTGTTGATTTTAATTAAATTAAATCACATTATAGTGTTCTTTGTTAGTTTAAAATAGATAAAATACCATATTAAATACAATATTAAGTTAATCAAATTATCCAATTAAAACACATTTAACTTAAAAATTGTATTGGAACTCACTGTATAATTAAATGAGGGTCACACTGTTACCGTCACGCTGTTACCAAAAAAGTAACAGCGTGACATATTGCTAATTGAAATAATTAATTAACAAAAAGTAGTACTGCATTTTGAAGCATGTATGTTATAGGTCTATGGGAGTGTGATTTGCATTGCAAGTATTATTTAATTTGTATATGCAGAAAATTTAAAAAACCTTAAAAACATTCATTTTTTCGGTAACAGCGTGACATTTTGGTGAAATCTTAATAAAAATTGATCGTTGAGTCGCAACGCAGAGTGGTTTTTTTTGTTTTTTTTTAATTTAAAGAATAATATAAGTATGTAACTTGTAAGAGCTCACAACTGATAAAATAATTTTAAAGTGATTATTTTCAGTTTATAAATATGAATAGCATATAACTAACAGATTTTACAACAAAATTAATAAAATTAGTAGATTATGCTAATTAAAACGGGGGAAAACACGAAATATGTAAAAAAAATGAAAATAAAGTTCATATCTGGAAAATTTAGACTTTTAGTTTTAATTTGATACTATGTTAGGATATGAATAACTTGAAAATTAGTGGTCATGTCCACCTTTGCATGGAATTGCCCTGATGCTGATGCTTTAATTTCATAGCTCTGAGACAGCTATCATCATGATTCATAGCCAGGGTTGTAGCTAGCCACATTTTAGTGCCTGCTAAAATCTCACACATTTATCGCCACTCTCTGGCATTCTGAACATTTTGTGGTATTTGATGTACATGTGGTTAAAAAAATACTTTGAACTTTGGTCAACTTTTTTTTGAATTACCCGGTATAGGTCTTCTTATCAAATATTTTGTTGTGCCATCTTTCTTTTTAATTTGTATTTGTGGTTCATCTTACTTTTATTCCCAAGAAACAATGTTTGGCATGTAAACGACGTAAAGCGGAGACCAAAGCTACATTGTACATTATTCAAATTCTGAAAGAAGTGTTTTATTCAGTACTCAATGGACTCATACCCTACTCAAGCTATAAAATGATGTTGAATTAAGAACTAATTGAGTTCATGAAAAACTCTCAAATTAATCACAAAGTCTGTTTCGCATATTTGGGAAATACATACATGCGATGCAATTTTAAATGCGGATATCTAATTTTGTTATTTTGTTAATTTTTTGCCCACTTTCTTTTGTTGTCTGTATGTGAGACAGGTTTTTTGCTTCTTTTAAAAAAAAATTAATTCCAGCACCCTATTATTGAAAATTAAATGCGCCGAAAAGAAACAAATTTGGCACATGTATCGCTTCAGGATTGGCCCCACTTTCACTAAGCCATTGATACATTCTTATATTAGTCTTGCCTTTTTATTTGTAATCCTTGTTTACAGATCGTGATGAGATTAGTATAATAGGAATGGTACTTTTATCTACTACATGTAACTTGTTTGACTGTGATTCAGTGCCTGCATATGTGATGGTGGTATACCTTCAACATCTCTTGGCTTGCATTATGTGGATTCATCTGAAGGTATGTTTGTTTCCATTACACATGGTTCACTATATATCTTAATATGGAAGAGCAAAATTTCCCTTCAATTGACAACATTTCCTGGCAAGGAGCTTCCCAATTTGCCCATTTTTTCCAGGCCTGCCAGTGGGTGCACTCGTTAATGTGCTGCAATGACACACCTTCTTATGATAATAGACTATAGTCTATCTTATAGACCAGGGTTGTCTCCACGCCGGTCGGGTGTAGCCGGCACTCACGCTGGCCGACCGGCACACTAAAAAAAAAGGCACTTTTTTCTTCTTTTTCTATTCTACATGGATAAAATCATTAAACTGCCTCATAAAATAAGAAATTATGTGGCAGGAACCCGCAAATAGGCCAAATTGCATTACAAAAAACCTAAAAAAAACCTAAGCAGGCCCCTACACTCACTCTGCTCGCAATCAGTAAAATTAGCCGGCACTCAAATTGCTCTGGAGACAACCCTGTTATAGACATTGACTAACCCCAATGATATTGTATTACACATAAACATGATGATCATGCTAAATGCTTAATTTCTATGCCCTTTCTTTTCTGCAGCTCTGCCAAACTAGTAGCAAACTGTTCAGATGACACCAGCATTAAAGAGGAAGTGGACACTGGCAGTAAAGAGGAAGTGGATGGACACCAGCAGTGAAGGGGGCACTACTGAAAGAGAGAATGGACACAAAGCTATAGATTGGGACAACATCTCAGGTGAGTACAAACTATTATGACATGACATGACATGATGCACTCGATTTGAATGACAATGAAGTAACAAAAACATTTGGGTTTCCTTTGACATTGTCTATTTACTTTTTTTTCATTATCAGGTTCTGCAATTGGGTCTCCTGCACATGGCCTGAAAAAATGTTTTTTTCCCGGCAAGCGATTCCAAATTTCCCTCTAAAATAGAATGCATTTCTTAATGAAAGAGTAACATTTCCCTCCAAATGCCAAATTTTCCCTCCAAATGCTCAAATTTCCCGGCAAGGAGCTTTCCGTATTGCCTACTTTTTCAGCCTGTGCTCCTGCAATTCAAGACCATAATTTTGTTGCTCTCCAACTGAAGACATTTTATTGCTGTCCAACTGAAGAACATTGGGCAAAAGGGAAAAGCGAGATGCATGTTGCCAAGGTACACTTTATAAAACAATCAGTACATTAATATTAACCCCAAAGAAGATTTCTTGATGTACCCCATAATGCTTAGCGCCCCTACAGTATCAGCAGGGCTTATCAGCAAAACAAACAGTCCCACACATGTGTTAAAGTAATTAACAGCTGGAGGTCGTCTGACCTCTACCATCTAAATGCATGGTGCAGATAGGGTAACTTATATAAATATTAAAAGAAGTTGAATCCCAACTAAAACTTGTATTCATAAAAATAAAGGGTCTATAACCCTAACCCACCCGGTGGATTTTCCAACAACATTTTTTTCAAGCGAAAAAAGCACGCACAACAAGAGGTGCCACGCCCCGGGGTTTGAACCCACGACCTCTCGGTTGGCGGGCGGACACTCTACCAACTGCGCCACGGGGGAAGCTGTGCTGGGCGAGTGTATTCGCCCAGCTATATAGCTTACAGCCATTATTTCGGACAAGAACCTCAGCGCCAGGTGGAACCAGGATGCTGGGAAATGGGATTTCATGGGATCTGGGGCTGTAAGGGTTAATCAGGGTAAAATTAGAGAAAAAAAGTGAAAATTGAAAAGAAGAAAAAGAATCGTTCAATAACCCTAACCCACCCGGTGGATTTTCCAACAACATTTTTTTCAAGCGAAAAAAGCACGCACAACAAGAGGTGCCACGCCCCGGGGTTTGAACCCACGACCTCTCGGTTGGCGGGCGGACACTCTACCAACTGCGCCACGGGGGAAGCTGTGCTGGGCGAGTGTATTCGCCCAGCTATATAGCTTACAGCCATTATTTCGGACAAGAACCTCAGCGCCAGGTGGAACCAGGATGCTGGAAAATGGGATTTCATGGGATCTGGGGCTGTAAGGGTTAAGAAAATCAAAAGAGGACTGTATTAAATACACATCAATCATATTACTTGCAAAAGGATTTTCTTAAAGACCCTCATTTAACAATTTTATAAGCATTTCCTTGCACTGTAATGTCAATGGGAACCAGTAGACACTGGTGACAGAAATCCTGTGGTCATGTGATGAAAGTGAAGCATCCTGGGGTGCATCAAGAAATCTTCTTTGTATTAACCCTAACCCCGGTTTAGGGTTTTTGACCGGGATCACAATTTTCGAGGGAAAAACACCAACTAAATCTCCTGGAACCTGCCGGGATTCGATCCAGGGACCCTCCGTTCTCAAGCCCCATGTCCCAACCACTAAGTCACGGCCGCCCTCAGCTACACATTCGCGCAGTATACTGCACATTTACTATATAGGCTCGGTTGACTACGTCATCGAAAACAGACGACGCATGCGTTTGGAGAGGGACTTTTGATTAGCATTTTTTTTAGCACTCGGGGGGGGGGGGGGGGGGGGGGGGGGGGTAGGGTTAATAGTGTGTATATTAAAAAAATGTTATTGCTATCATCTAAAGTTAAATGAAGACAAAACAGAAGTTCTGCATATCACATCACACTTGAGGCCCGGAGATTGTAGGCCTATTTCATAAATGTGTGTTGACGTCGACGATGCTGATATTGAACCGTCTTTAAATGCACACAATCTTGATGTTCTTTTTCAAATGATCTCAAAATGGAATCACATATTCATTAAGTAAAAGTCTGTTTGCTTCACATGCACTTTACAAAATCTACCAAATTCATCAGTTTCTTGATCAACAAACTAACTGTTAAATGTATGGTTATTACTATTGTTAATCAGATACTAATTGTCCTTATGTTTGTATATTTTGAAACACAGGTAACATCAATCAATGAAAATGATGTATGCTTGTCTTACATGAAACAGACCACCAACACTTGCTACACTTGGCCTGAAGGGGATGAAGCATTCTACAGACACCCACTAAGTGACATCATTTGTTCTGCCCACTCCAGAATATGTGATGGTTGTGGGTTCATGGTTGTTAAACAGATTCCATTTGACCCAGGCCTAAGAACTTTTTAAACACATGGTGTGTTCCCCAGTACAGCTTTGACATAATGCAACCCCTTCAGCTGAAATAGAGGCTAAGTACTGTTGTAGTAACACTATGTCAAAGCTATTTCGATCCATAATCTTGTTCAGGCATGAGAATTCTCCTGGATAAAACAGGAATTGTGTTGGCTTTTTTAAAAAATAAAATCTCATTTGTACCGTGATTCCAGTTTGTGGCACAATTTATACACATTTTTACAAGTATTTTATTAACTGTTGAGTCCCATGCCTGATGGTAGAAGCTACTACTGAACAAGACCTCCTCCTGCATGAAAGAGCTGACAATTAGCACAATCATGTAGGAATGTAGCAATATCACAACATTCATCAGCCGGAGAACCAGTAGTAGGCCTACTGCTTCAAAATGGATAACAATATTTTAGTCTTCACATATGATGAATGATTAATTATGTGCAGCTATGATTGAAAGTGATATTAACCCTAACACTCCCGGTGGATTTTCCAACGAATTTTTTTTCAAGCAAAAAAAGCACACACAACAAGAGGTGCCACGCCCCAGGGTTTGAACCCACGACCTCTCGGTTTGAAGTCGAACGCTCTACCAACTGAGCCACGGGAGAAACTATGCTGGGCGAGTGTACTCGCCCAGCTATGTAGCCCGGGCCATCATTTCACTCAAAAACCTCAGCGCCAGGTGGAACCGACAGGCTGGGAAATGGGATTTCATGGGATACTGGCAGGGATACTATTAATTTTGGGATAGGAAAGTCCTATACTAACGTACGTAGTGAAATTTTGCATATTTGAATAAATTATGGTAATCGTCCGGAATGCGTCCGTGACCGGCGTTTAACGCGTTTAACAATGTTTAACCAGGTTTAACGGAATTGTTAGTCAGCATAGGTTTGGGGGCGCTGTAGATTTACACAGACGACGGTGGCCACGCGAAACCTACATTTTGAATTCGTAGTGAATAACAAACACGTAATCGCGAATATTAAACTTATCATTTTGACAAATTCATCATAATTAGAAGAATTTTTATCGTTAACCGGGCGATGACTGTTAAAAATAATTCAAAATGGTGCACTCCCATATTGGGTCGTCTGAGAGACGCGTGGCCAGCGTCGCGTCGTCTGCTACAATTACGCCTTATCGGTAGAACAGCGCCACCAATTCTATGCTGACTAAGTTCAATTTAAAAGTGGACCCGATCAGCAAGCTCAGTGGCACACCCCTGATACTTGGCTGTAAGGGTTAATCCAGGTAAAATTAGAGAAAAAAAGTGAAAAATTAAAATTTAAAAAAAAATCGTTCCTTAACCCTAACACTCCCGGTGGATTTTCCAACTAAATCTTTTTCATGAAAAAAAAGCACACACTACAAGCGAGGTGCCACGCCCCGGGGTTTGAATCCAGGACCTCTGGGAAATGGGATTTCATGGTATACGGGGCTGTAAGGGTTAATGGACTCTAAATGATGTGATCACTGTACAGGGTGTATCAAAAAAATTAGGACTCTGTTTCATGATGGTGTAATTCTTATTATAATCATTGGACCATGACCAATTTAGTCTCAATGTAAAGCCCAATTATTTATTATGATATCCTGAAATTATGAGATCAATCCGATGCAAAATAAGAAAACTAGAGTACTTTGCGTAAACCATGTCATTTACTGGTTTGTACAATGGGATCTACATGTATAAGACCAGTAAATAACATGGTATACGTTTCAATACGTTATAATAATTGTCAACATAATCTATCAGTCAATAGCAAAGTTTAGTTTGGTAATCCATTTAATTCTGGCACAAATCAATACTGGCTAAAAAAATCCGCAAAACAGATGCATGCATATTCTGTGCAAATTTAAAAAAAGTGTTGTTAAACAGTTCTCGAACCCACTGTGGATGGTTCATTGAGTTACAAATCGAGTACTTCATCATGTAATACTCGACTGTTACTGTGTGAATTCCCATTGTACAAATCAGTATGACACGGTTTACACAAAGTACGCTAGTTTTCTTATTTTTAATCGGATTGATCTCATATTTTCAGGATATCATAATAATTAATTGGGCTTTACATTGAGACTAAATTGGTCACGGTCCAATGATTATAATAATAATTACACCATCATGAATCAGAGTCCTATTTTTTTGATACACCCTGTATAGCAATAACAATAATGGGCAAGAGTAGTTTTAAACTAACCAAAATTAACTTTCCAGAAATGACAGATAAAAATAACAACACATGTATGTAAAAATGCATGCATGATACATGTTTGATAATAAAGGGTTTATCTATAGGCCAAACTTCAATATTAAAACAATCACATGATGTAAAGCTTCAAATATTGGCAGCACGGATTTTTTGTAATGATAAAGTTATATAAATACAAGCCATGCGTTACTGTACTTACCTTGTCAAAAAGTGTTGCGTGTGACTGTGGTCCATCATGTAAGTTTGATTATGGTTGCGAGTTTATTATCAACATACCATAACTATATATCAACATACCATACATGGTCGCGAGTTTATTATCAACATATCATTATCAACATGCATGAGGATTGTATATTTTGACCATTTTGGAAATTCCGAATCTTCATACACCATGTACATAATACTTGCAGATTTGTAAAATAAACCAAGTGTTTTATTAAAAATGGGCCTGCAGAATCAGTACTCAAACTCAATAGTCTTTGGTCATCTTCATTTCCTGAAATGGCTAACCTTTTAGGAACATACTTTATTCTGTTTGTGTTTTACAAAGCTAGATGGAAGATTAAGGGGTAGTCCAACATTATCACCATTTTCATATATGTACAGACTTAACTTAACAAATATATGGCTTGAAAAAAATTCCTGCCTCTCAAGATCGCCATTTAAATTATGTACGCTTAGGGTATTTTTTTACCCCTCCCCTGTTACGTACGCTTTGTATGTAACTGTATGTGAAAATGATGGACGACCCCTTAAAACATTTGTAAGAGATAATTGTAACTGAAAAGGTTTCTTGTATGGCTGTTATAGTGTTCTTGTATATGTGTAAAACAGTTGTAGACTATAGTTATATGTAATGTACTATGTTATTGGTTGTTATACAGGCTGTCCCAAAATGATTAGTACCCATACATGAGAACTCTTTTCATGATCATGATTTTGAAGTTATTAGAAATCGTATCGCTCTGTAACTCAGAATATATTTATGATATATGATCAAAAATGTAAATCTGCAAGAAAATTTACTTTCTAAAAACAATCATCAATAGAGAGAGCCCCCTGGAAAAGATCACATAATATGCCTTTAATTACCTCTCTCGGAACTTCATCAACCACTAACAGCAACTATATCGGCGACTCATGGTTCCGGTTGGATCCAAAACATGCCAAAACATAACCAAACCATAATTAATGCCAACCACACTAATCACCAAATAGGAGAACCGCTAAATAGGAGAACCGCCATATCCGAAAACCGATAAACTCGAGAACCGCCATATCCGAAAACCGATAAACCCGAGAACCGCTCTAGTTTATATCATAAATTCATTTACTTTTTCGCCTGTGACATTGTGTCATCTGTGTCAAACAGGGTTTTATTCTTTTCATATACTATTATGTATTTTATATCATAAATTCATTTATTTTTTCGCCTGTGACATTGTGTCATCTGTGCCAAACCGGGTTTTAATTCTTCCCATATACTATTATGTATTTTATATCATAAATTCATTTACTTTTTCGCCTGTGACATTGTGTCATCTGTGTCAAACCAGGTTTCATTCATTTCATATACCATTATGTCTTTTATATCATAAATTCATTTACTTTTTTCCCTGTGACATTGTGTCATCTGTGTCAAACCGGGTTTTATTCTTCTCATACACTATTATGTCTTTTATATCATTAATTCATTTACTTTTTCGCCTGTGACATTGTGTCATCTGTGCCAAACCGGGTTTTATTCTTCTCATATACTATTATGTATTTATATCATAAATTCATTTACTTTTTCGCATGTGACATTGTTTCATCTGTGCCAAACCGGGTTTTTATTCTTCTCATATACTATTATGTATTTTATATCATAAATTCATTTACTTTTCCCCCTGTGACATTGTGTCATCTGTGCCAAACCGGGTTTTATTCTTCTCATATACCATTATGTCTTTTATATCATAAATTCATTTACTTTTTCGCCTGTGACATTGTGTCTTCTGTGTCAAACCGGGTTTCATTCATTTCATATACCATTATGTCTTTTATATCATAAATTCAGTTACTTTTTCGCCTGTGACATTGTGTCTTCTGTGTCAAACCGGGTTTCATTCATTTCATATACCATTATGTGTTTTATATCATAAATTAATTTACTTTTTCGCCTGTGACATTGTGTCATCTGTGCCAAACCGGGTTTTATTCTTCTCATATACTATTATGTATTTTATATCATAAATTCATTTACTTTTTGGCCTGTGACATTGTGTCATCTGTGCCAAACCGGGTGTTATTCTTCTCATATACTATTATGTATTTTATATCATGAATTCATTTACTTTTTCCACTGTGACATTGTGTCATCTGTGCCAAACCGGGTTTTAATTCTTCCCATATACTATTATGTATTTTATATCTTAAATTCATTTACTTTTTCGCCTGTGACATTGTGTCATCTGTGCCAAACCGGGTGTTATTCTTCTCATATACTATTATGTATTTTATATCATAAATACATTTACTTTTTCGCCTGTGACATTGTGTCATCTGTGCCAAACCGGGTTTTAATTCTTCCCATATACTATTATGTATTTTATATCATAAATTCATTTACTTTTTCGCCTGTGACATTGTGTCATCTGTGCCAAACCGGGTTTTAATCCTTCCCATATACTATTATGTATTTTATATCTTAAATTCATTTACTTTTTCGCCTGTGACATTGTGTCATCTGTGCCAAACCGGGTTTTATTCTTCTCATATACTATTATGTATTTTATATCATGAATTCATTTACTTTTTCCACTGTGACATTGTGTCATCTGTGCCAAACCGGGTTTTAATTCTTCCCATATACTATTATGTATTTTATATCTTAAATTCATTAACTTTTTCGCCTGTGACATTGTGTCATCTGTGCCAAACCGGGTGTTATTCTTCTCATATACTATTATGTATTTTATATCATAAATTCATTTACTTTTTCGCCTGTGACATTGTGTCATCTGTGCCAAACCGGGTTTTAATTCTTCCCATATACTATTATGTATTTTATATCATAAATTCATTTACTTTTTCGCCTGTGACATTGTGTCATCTGTGTCAAACCAGGTTTCATTCATTTCATATACCATTATGTCTTTTATATCATAAATTCATTTACTTTTTTCCCTGTGACATTGTGTCATCTGTGTCAAACCGGGTTTTATTCTTCTCATATACTATTATGTCTTTTTATATCATTAATTCATTTACCTTTTCGCCTGTGACATTGTGTCATCTGTGCCAAACCGGGTGTTATTCTTCTCATATACTATTATGTATTTTATATCATAAATTCAATTACTTTTTTGCCTGTGACATTGTGTCTTCTGTGTCAAACCGGGTTTCATTCTTTTCATATACCATTATGTCTTTTATATCAAAAATTCATTTACTTTTTCGCCTGTGACATTGTGTCATCTGTGCCAAACCGGGTTTTATTCTTCTCATATACTATTATGTATTTATATCATAAATTCATTTACTTTTTCGCATGTGACATTGTGTCATCTGTGCCAAACCGGGTTTTATTCTTCTCATATACTATTATGTATTTTATATCATGAATTCATTTACTTTTTCCACTGTGACATTGTGTCATCTGTGCCAAACCGGGTTTTAATTCTTCCCATATACTATTATGTATTTTATATCTTAAATTCATTTACTTTTTCGCCTGTGACATTGTGTCATCTGTGCCAAACCGGGTGTTATTCTTCTCATATACTATTATGTATTTTATATCATGAATTCATTTACTTTTTCGCCTGTGACATTGTGTCATCTGTGCCAAACCGGGTTTTAATTCTTCCCATATACTATTATGTATTTTATATCATAAATTCATTTACTTTTTCGCCTGTGACATTGTGTCATCTGTGTCGAACCAGGTTTCATTCATTTCATATACCATTATGTCTTTTATATCATAAATTCATTTACTTTTTTCCCTGTGACATTGTGTCATCTGTGTCAAACCGGGTTTTATTCTTCTCATATACTATTATGTCTTTTATATCATTAATTCATTTACTTTTTCGCCTGTGACATGGTGTCATCTGTGCCAAACCGGGTGTTATTCTTCTCATATACTATTATGTATTTTATATCATCAATTCAATTAATTTTTTGCCTGTGACATTGTGTCTTCTGTGTCAAACCGGGTTTCATTCTTTTCATACCATTATGTCTTTTATATCAAAAATTCATTTACTTTTTCGCCTGTGACATTGTGTCATCTGTGCCAAACCGGGTTTTATTCTTCTCATATACTGTTATGTATTTATATCATAAATTCATTTACTTTTTCGCATGTGACATTGTGTCATCTGTGCCAAACCGGGTTTTTATTCTTCTCATATACTATTATGTATTTTATATCATAAATTCATTTACTTTTCCCCCTGTGACATTGTGTCATCTGTGCCAAACCGGGTTTTATTCTTCTCATATACCATTATGTCTTTTATATCATAAATTCATTTACTTTTTCGCCTGTGACATTGTGTCTTCTGTGTCAAACCGGGTTTCATTCATTTCATATACCATTATGTGTTTTATATCATAAATTCATTTACTTTTTCGCCTGTGACATTGTGTCATCTGTGCCAAACCGGGTTTTATTCTTCTCATATACTATTATGTATTTTATATCATAAATTCATTTACTTTTTGGCCTGTGACATTGTGTCATCTGTGCCAAACCGGGTGTTATTCTTCTCATATACTATTATGTATTTTATATCATGAATTCATTTACTTTTTCCACTGTGACATTGTGTCATCTGTGCCAAACCGGGTTTTATTCTTCCCATATACTATTATGTATTTTATATCTTAAATTCATTTACTTTTTCGCCTGTGACATTGTGTCATCTGTGCCAAACCGGGTGTTATTCTTCTCATATACTATTATGTATTTTATATCATAAATTCATTTACTTTTTCGCCTGTGACATTGTGTCATCTGTGCCAAACCGGGTTTTAATTCTTCCCATATACTATTATGTATTTTATATCATAAATTCATTTACTTTTTCGCCTGTGACATTGTGTCATCTGTGCCAAACCGGGTTTTAATCCTTCCCATATACTATTATGTATTTTATATCTTAAATTCATTTACTTTTTCGCCTGTGACATTGTGTCATCTGTGTCAAACCAGGTTTCATTCATTTCATATACCATTATGTCTTTTATATCATAAATTCATTTACTTTTTTCCCTGTGACATGGTGTCATCTGTGCCAAACCGGGTGTTATTCTTCTCATATACTATTATGTATTTTATATCATCAATTTGATTACTTTTTTGCCTGTGACATTGTGTCTTCTGTGTCAAACCGGGTTTCATTCTTTTCATATACCATTATGTCTTTTATATCAAAAATTCATTTACTTTTTCGCCTGTGACATTGTGTCATCTGTGCCAAACCGGGTTTTATTCTTCTCATATACTATTATGTATTTATATCATAAATTCATTTACTTTTTCGCATGTGACATTGTGTCATCTGTGCCAAACCGGGTTTTATTCTTCTCATATACTATTATGTATTTTATATCATGAATTCATTTACTTTTTCCACTGTGACATTGTGTCATCTGTGCCAAACCGGGTTTTAATTCTTCCCATATACTATTATGTATTTTATATCTTAAATTCATTTACTTTTTCGCCTGTGACATTGTGTCATCTGTGCCAAACCGGGTGTTATTCTTCTCATATACTATTATGTATTTTATATCATAAATTCATTTACTTTTTCGCCTGTGACATTGTGTCATCTGTGCCAAACCGGGTTTTAATTCTTCCCATATACTATTATGTATTTTATATCATAAATTCATTTACTTTTTCGCCTGTGACATTGTGTCATCTGTGTCAAACCAGGTTTCATTCATTTCATATACCATTATGTCTTTTATATCATAAATTCATTTACTTTTTTTCCCTGTGACATTGTGTCATCTGTGTCAAACCGGGTTTTATTCTTCTCATATACTATTATGTCTTTTATATCATTAATTCATTTACTTTTTCGCCTGTGACATGGTGTCATCTGTGCCAAACCGGGTGTTATTCTTCTCATATACTATTATGTATTTTATATCATCAATTCAATTAATTTTTTGCCTGTGACATTGTGTCTTCTGTGTCAAACCGGGTTTCATTCTTTTCATACCATTATGTCTTTTATATCAAAAATTCATTTACTTTTTCGCCTGTGACATTGTGTCATCTGTGCCAAACCGGGTTTTATTCTTCTCATATACTATTATGTATTTATATCATAAATTCATTTACTTTTTCGCATGTGACATTGTGTCATCTGTGCCAAACCGGGTTTTTATTCTTCTCATATACTATTATGTATTTTATATCATAAATTCATTTACTTTTTCCCCTGTGACATTGTGTCATCTGTGCCAAACCGGGTTTTATTCTTCTCATATACCATTATGTCTTTTATATCATAAATTCATTTACTTTTTCGCCTGTGACATTGTGTCTTCTGTGTCAAACCGGGTTTCATTCATTTCATATACCATTATGTGTTTTATATCATAAATTCATTTACTTTTTCGCCTGTGACATTGTGTCATCTGTGCCAAACCGGGTTTTATTCTTCTCATATACTATTATGTATTTTATATCATAAATTCATTTACTTTTTGGCCTGTGACATTGTGTCATCTGTGCCAAACCGGGTGTTATTCTTCTCATATACTATTATGTATTTTATATCATGAATTCATTTACTTTTTCCACTGTGACATTGTGTCATCTGTGCCAAACCGGGTTTTATTCTTCCCATATACTATTATGTATTTTATATCTTAAATTCATTTACTTTTTCGCCTGTGACATTGTGTCATCTGTGCCAAACCGGGTGTTATTCTTCTCATATACTATTATGTATTTTATATCATAAATTCATTTACTTTTTCGCCTGTGACATTGTGTCATCTGTGCCAAACCGGGTTTTAATTCTTCCCATATACTATTATGTATTTTATATCTTAAATTCATTTACTTTTTCGCCTGTGACATTGTGTCATCTGTGTCAAACCAGGTTTCATTCATTTCATATACCATTATGTCTTTTATATCATAAATTCATTTACTTTTTTCCCTGTGACATTGTGTCATCTGTGTCAAACCGGGTTTTATTCTTCTCATATACTATTATGTCTTTTATATCATTAATTCATTTACTTTTTCGCCTGTGACATGGTGTCATCTGTGCCAAACCGGGTGTTATTCTTCTCATATTCTATTATGTATTTTATATCATCAATTCAATTACTTTTTTGCCTGTGACATTGTGTCTTCTGTGTCAAACCGGGTTTCATTCTTTTCATACCATTATGTCTTTTATATCACAAATTCATTTACTTTTTCGCCTGTGACATTGTGTCATCTGTGCCAAACCGGGTTTTATTCTTCTCATATACTATTATGTATTTATATCATAAATTAATTTACTTTTTCGCATGTGACATTGTGTCATCTGTGCCAAACCGGGTTTTTATTCTTCTCATATACTATTATGTATTTTATATCATAAATTCATTTACTTTTTCGCCTGTGACATTGTGTCATCTGTGTCAAACCAGGTTTCATTCATTTCATATACCATTATGTCTTTTATATCATAAATTCATTTACTTTTTTCCCTGTGACATTGTGTCATCTGTGTCAAACCGGGTTTTATTCTTCTCATATACTATTATGTCTTTTATATCATTAATTCATTTACTTTTTCGCCTGTGACATGGTGTCATCTGTGCCAAACCGGGTGTTATTCTTCTCATATACTATTATGTATTTTATATCATCAATTCAATTAATTTTTTGCCTGTGACATTGTGTCTTCTGTGTCAAACCGGGTTTCATTCTTTTCATACCATTATGTCTTTTATATCAAAAATTCATTTACTTTTTCCCCTGTGACATTGTGTCATCTGTGCCAAACCGGGTTTTATTCTTCTCATATACTATTATGTATTTATATCATAAATTCATTTACTTTTTCGCATGTGACATTGTGTCATCTGTGCCAAACCGGGTTTTTATTCTTCTCATATACTATTATGTATTTTATATCATAAATTCATTTACTTTTTCCCCTGTGACATTGTGTCATCTGTGCCAAACCGGGTTTTATTCTTCTCATATATCATTATGTCTTTTATATCATAAATTCATTTACTTTTTCGCCTGTGACATTGTGTCTTCTGTGTCAAACCGGGTTTCATTCATTTCATATACCATTATGTGTTTTATATCATAAATTCATTTACTTTTTCGCCTGTGACATTGTGTCATCTGTGCCAAACCGGGTTTTATTCTTCTCATATACTATTATGTATTTTATATCATAAATTCATTTACTTTTTGCCTGTGACATTGTGTCATCTGTGCCAAACCGGGTGTTATTCTTCTCATATACTATTATGTATTTTATATCATGAATTCATTTACTTTTTCCACTGTGACATTGTGTCATCTGTTCCAAACCGGGTTTTATTCTTCCCATATACTATTATTTATTTTATATCTTAAATTCATTTACTTTTTCGCCTGTGACATTGTGTCATCTGTGCCAAACCGGGTGTTATTCTTCTCATATACTATTATGTATTTTATATCATAAATTCATTTACTTTTTCGCCTGTGACATTGTGTCATCTGTGCCAAACCGGGTTTTAATTCTTCCCATATACTATTATGTATTTTATATCATAAATTCATTTACTTTTTCGCCTGTGACATTGTGTCATCTGTGCCAAACCGGGTTTTAATCCTTCCCATATACTATTATGTATTTTATATCTTAAATTCATTTACTTTTTCGCCTGTGACATTGTGTCATCTGTGCCAAACCGGGTTTTATTCTTCTCATATACTATTATGTATTTTATATCATGAATTCATTTACTTTTTCCACTGTGACATTGTGTCATCTGTGCCAAACCGGGTTTTAATTCTTCCCATATACTATTATGTATTTTATATCTTAAATTCATTTACTTTTTCGCCTGTGACATTGTGTCATCTGTGCCAAACCGGGTGTTATTCTTCTCATATACTATTATGTATTTTATATCATAAATTCATTTACTTTTTCGCCTGTGACATTGTGTCATCTGTGCCAAACCGGGTTTTAATTCTTCCCATATACTATTATGTATTTTATATCATAAATTCATTTACTTTTTCGCCTGTGACATTGTGTCATCTGTGTCAAACCAGGTTTCATTCATTTCATATACCATTATGTCTTTTATATCATAAATTCATTTACTTTTTTCCCTGTGACATTGTGTCATCTGTGTCAAACCGGGTTTTATTCTTCTCATATACTATTATGTCTTTTATATCATTAATTCATTTACTTTTTCGCCTGTGACATGGTGTCATCTGTGCCAAACCGGGTGTTATTCTTCTCATATACTATTATGTATTTTATATCATCAATTCAATTAATTTTTTGCCTGTGACATTGTGTCTTCTGTGTCAAACCGGGTTTCATTCTTTTCATACCATTATGTCTTTTATATCAAAAATTCATTTACTTTTTCCCCTGTGACATTGTGTCATCTGTGCCAAACCGGGTTTTATTCTTCTCATATACTATTATGTATTTATATCATAAATTCATTTACTTTTTCGCATGTGACATTGTGTCATCTGTGCCAAACCGGGTTTTTATTCTTCTCATATACTATTATGTATTTTATATCATAAATTCATTTACTTTTTCCCCTGTGACATTGTGTCATCTGTGCCAAACCGGGTTTTATTCTTCTCATATATCATTATGTCTTTTATATCATAAATTCATTTACTTTTTCGCCTGTGACATTGTGTCTTCTGTGTCAAACCGGGTTTCATTCATTTCATATACCATTATGTGTTTTATATCATAAATTCATTTACTTTTTCGCCTGTGACATTGTGTCATCTGTGCCAAACCGGGTTTTATTCTTCTCATATACTATTATGTATTTTATATCATAAATTCATTTACTTTTTGCCTGTGACATTGTGTCATCTGTGCCAAACCGGGTGTTATTCTTCTCATATACTATTATGTATTTTATATCATGAATTCATTTACTTTTTCCACTGTGACATTGTGTCATCTGTTCCAAACCGGGTTTTATTCTTCCCATATACTATTATTTATTTTATATCTTAAATTCATTTACTTTTTCGCCTGTGACATTGTGTCATCTGTGCCAAACCGGGTGTTATTCTTCTCATATACTATTATGTATTTTATATCATAAATTCATTTACTTTTTCGCCTGTGACATTGTGTCATCTGTGCCAAACCGGGTTTTAATTCTTCCCATATACTATTATGTATTTTATATCATAAATTCATTTACTTTTTCGCCTGTGACATTGTGTCATCTGTGCCAAACCGGGTTTTAATCCTTCCCATATACTATTATGTATTTTATATCTTAAATTCATTTACTTTTTCGCCTGTGACATTGTGTCATCTGTGCCAAACCGGGTTTTATTCTTCTCATATACTATTATGTATTTTATATCATGAATTCATTTACTTTTTCCACTGTGACATTGTGTCATCTGTGCCAAACCGGGTTTTAATTCTTCCCATATACTATTATGTATTTTATATCTTAAATTCATTTACTTTTTCGCCTGTGACATTGTGTCATCTGTGCCAAACCGGGTGTTATTCTTCTCATATACTATTATGTATTTTATATCATAAATTCATTTACTTTTTCGCCTGTGACATTGTGTCATCTGTGCCAAACCGGGTTTTAATTCTTCCCATATACTATTATGTATTTTATATCATAAATTCATTTACTTTTTCGCCTGTGACATTGTGTCATCTGTGTCAAACCAGGTTTCATTCATTTCATATACCATTATGTCTTTTATATCATAAATTCATTTACTTTTTTCCCTGTGACATTGTGTCATCTGTGTCAAACCGGGTTTTATTCTTCTCATATACTATTATGTCTTTTATATCATTAATTCATTTACTTTTTCGCCTGTGACATGGTGTCATCTGTGCCAAACCGGGTGTTATTCTTCTCATATACTATTATGTATTTTATATCATCAATTCAATTAATTTTTTGCCTGTGACATTGTGTCTTCTGTGTCAAACCGGGTTTCATTCTTTTCATACCATTATGTCTTTTATATCAAAAATTCATTTACTTTTTCGCCTGTGACATTGTGTCATCTGTGCCAAACCGGGTTTTATTCTTCTCATATACTATTATGTATTTATATCATAAATTCATTTACTTTTTCGCATGTGACATTGTGTCATCTGTGCCAAACCGGGTTTTTATTCTTCTCATATACTATTATGTATTTTATATCATAAATTCATTTACTTTTTCCCCTGTGACATTGTGTCATCTGTGCCAAACCGGGTTTTATTCTTCTCATATACCATTATGTCTTTTATATCATAAATTCATTTACTTTTTCGCCTGTGACATTGTGTCTTCTGTGTCAAACCGGGTTTCATTCATTTCATATACCATTATGTGTTTTATATCATAAATTCATTTACTTTTTCGCCTGTGACATTGTGTCATCTGTGCCAAACCGGGTTTTATTCTTCTCATATACTATTATGTATTTTATATCATAAATTCATTTACTTTTTGGCCTGTGACATTGTGTCATCTGTGCCAAACCGGGTGTTATTCTTCTCATATACTATTATGTATTTTATATCATGAATTCATTTACTTTTTCCACTGTGACATTGTGTCATCTGTGCCAAACCGGGTTTTATTCTTCCCATATACTATTATGTATTTTATATCTTAAATTCATTTACTTTTTCGCCTGTGACATTGTGTCATCTGTGCCAAACCGGGTGTTATTCTTCTCATATACTATTATGTATTTTATATCATAAATTCATTTACTTTTTCGCCTGTGACATTGTGTCATCTGTGCCAAACCGGGTTTTAATTCTTCCCATATACTATTATGTATTTTATATCTTAAATTCATTTACTTTTTCGCCTGTGACATTGTGTCATCTGTGTCAAACCAGGTTTCATTCATTTCATATACCATTATGTCTTTTATATCATAAATTCATTTACTTTTTTCCCTGTGACATTGTGTCATCTGTGTCAAACCGGGTTTTATTCTTCTCATATACTATTATGTCTTTTATATCATTAATTCATTTACTTTTTCGCCTGTGACATGGTGTCATCTGTGCCAAACCGGGTGTTATTCTTCTCATATTCTATTATGTATTTTATATCATCAATTCAATTACTTTTTTGCCTGTGACATTGTGTCTTCTGTGTCAAACCGGGTTTCATTCTTTTCATACCATTATGTCTTTTATATCACAAATTCATTTACTTTTTCGCCTGTGACATTGTGTCATCTGTGCCAAACCGGGTTTTATTCTTCTCATATACTATTATGTATTTATATCATAAATTAATTTACTTTTTCGCATGTGACATTGTGTCATCTGTGCCAAACCGGGTTTTTATTCTTCTCATATACTATTATGTATTTTATATCATAAATTCATTTACTTTTTCGCCTGTAACATTGTGTCATCTGTGTCAAACCAGGTTTCATTCATTTCATATACCATTATGTCTTTTATATCATAAATTCATTTACTTTTTTCCCTGTGACATTGTGTCATCTGTGTCAAACCGGGTTTTATTCTTCTCATATACTATTATGTCTTTTATATCATTAATTCATTTACTTTTTCGCCTGTGACATGGTGTCATCTGTGCCAAACCGGGTGTTATTCTTCTCATATACTATTATGTATTTTATATCATCAATTCAATTAATTTTTTGCCTGTGACATTGTGTCTTCTGTGTCAAACCGGGTTTCATTCTTTTCATACCATTATGTCTTTTATATCAAAAATTCATTTACTTTTTCCCCTGTGACATTGTGTCATCTGTGCCAAACCGGGTTTTATTCTTCTCATATACTATTATGTATTTATATCATAAATTCATTTACTTTTTCGCATGTGACATTGTGTCATCTGTGCCAAACCGGGTTTTTATTCTTCTCATATACTATTATGTATTTTATATCATAAATTCATTTACTTTTTCCCCTGTGACATTGTGTCATCTGTGCCAAACCGGGTTTTATTCTTCTCATATATCATTATGTCTTTTATATCATAAATTCATTTACTTTTTCGCCTGTGACATTGTGTCTTCTGTGTCAAACCGGGTTTCATTCATTTCATATACCATTATGTGTTTTATATCATAAATTCATTTACTTTTTCGCCTGTGACATTGTGTCATCTGTGCCAAACCGGGTTTTATTCTTCTCATATACTATTATGTATTTTATATCATAAATTCATTTACTTTTTGGCCTGTGACATTGTGTCATCTGTGCCAAACCGGGTGTTATTCTTCTCATATACTATTATGTATTTTATATCATGAATTCATTTACTTTTTCCACTGTGACATTGTGTCATCTGTTCCAAACCGGGTTTTATTCTTCCCATATACTATTATTTATTTTATATCTTAAATTCATTTACTTTTTCGCCTGTGACATTGTGTCATCTGTGCCAAACCGGGTGTTATTCTTCTCATATACTATTATGTATTTTATATCATAAATTCATTTACTTTTTCGCCTGTGACATTGTGTCATCTGTGCCAAACCGGGTTTTAATTCTTCCCATATACTATTATGTATTTTATATCATAAATTCATTTACTTTTTCGCCTGTGACATTGTGTCATCTGTGCCAAACCGGGTTTTAATCCTTCCCATATACTATTATGTATTTTATATCTTAAATTCATTTACTTTTTCGCCTGTGACATTGTGTCATCTGTGCCAAACCGGGTTTTATTCTTCTCATATACTATTATGTATTTTATATCATGAATTCATTTACTTTTTCCACTGTGAAATTGTGTCATCTGTGCCAAACCGGGTTTTAATTCTTCCCATATACTATTATGTATTTTATATCTTAAATTCATTTACTTTTTCGCCAAACCGGGTTTTATTCTTCTCATATACTATTATGTATTTTATATCATAAATTCATTTACTTTTTTTCCTGTGACATTGTGTAGCTACTGTTGAAGACGTCTCTCTGTTATGACTGTATATTGTATATATGTGCTCCACATAGTGTTTGCCCACGGTAGTTCCCTGTTGACGACGTCTCTCTGTTGCTGCCACATTCTGCTATCACGGTATATTGTATGTGCTTCACATGGCATGCATGGTGTTTGCCCATGGTAGTCCACTGTTGAATACGTCTCTCCGTCTCGCTGTCATCTTTTGTTATGACTGTATATTGTATGTGCTCTTCATGGTGTTTGTCTACGGTAGTCCACTTTTGAAGACGTCTCTTTGTTGCTGCCATCTGCTGCCATCACGGTATATTGTATGTGCTTCACACAGTGTTTGCCCATGGTAGTCCACTGTTGAATACATCTCTCTGTTGCTGTCATCTTCTGTTATGATTGTATACTGTATGTGCTCCACATGGTGTTTGCCCGCGGTAGTTCTCTGTTGACGACGTCTCTCTGTTGTTGTCATCTTCTGCTATCACTGTATATTGTATGTGCTCCACGTGGTGTTTGTCTACGTTAGTCCACAGTGACTACTGTTGAAGACGTCTCTCTGTTGCTGCCATCTTCTGCTATCACTGTACATGTATGGTGTATGTGCTTCACATGGTGTTTTCCCATGGTAGTCCTCTGTTGATGACGTCTCTCTGTTGCTCCCATCTTTTGTTATCACCATATAGTTTATATGCTCCAAATTGTGTTTGCCCACGGTAGTTCTCTGTTGATGACGTCTCTCTGTTGCTCCCATCTTTTGTTATCACCATATAGTTTATATGCTCCAAATTGTGTTTGCCCACGGTAGTTCTCTGTTGATGACGTCTCTCTGTTGCTCCCATCTTTTGTTATCACCATATAGTTTATATGCTCCAAATTGTGTTTGCCCACGGTAGTTCTCTGTTGATGACGTCTCTCTGTTGCTCCGATCCCATCTTTTGTTATCACCATATAGTTTATATGCTCCAAATTGTGTTTGCCCACGGTAGTTCTCTGTTGATGACGTCTCTCTGTTGCTCCCATCTTCTGGTATCACTTTATATTGTATGTGCTCTTCATGGTTATTGCCCAAAGTAGTTCTTTCAAAGATGCTCTCTGATGCTCCCATAGTCTGCTATTACTGTATATTGTATGTGCTACACATGGTGTTTGCTCACGGTAGTCTACTGTTGACGACGTCTCTCTGTTGCTTCCATCTTCTGCTATCACTGTATATTGTATATATGTGCTCCACATGGTGTTTGCTCACGGTAGTTCTCTGTCGGCGACGTCTCTTTGTTGGTCTCATCTTCTGCTATCGTAAGTGCTCCACAATGTGTTTGCCTGAGGTATGGTGTTTGCGTGTGGTACTTTACTTTTGAAAACTTCTCTCGGTGCTCCCATCTTGTGCTATCGCTGTGTATTTTATGAGCTCCACATTGTGTTTACATGTGGTATCCACTGTTGATGACGTTTATCTGTTGCTCCCAATGTCTGTTATCACTGTATAATATGTGCTCCACATTGTGTTTGTCGTGGTATTCCACATGTTAAAGTCGTCTCTCTGTTTCTCCCATCTTCGGCTATCACTGTATATTCTATATGCTTCGCATGGTGTTTTTGGCCATGGTAGTCCACTGTTGAAGACATCTCACTGTTCCTCCCAAGTCATGCTATCATTTAGTATTTCGGCCGTATTTCCTACCAAAGCTTGCCATATTTCAACACTATGCAAGATTCTAGACCATGTTGATTCGTTGAATGGTTTGATAACAGTCTCAGCTACCGAAGGATTGTGGCAAAAACACCGTAAAACGGTAGAAACTTGACAGCTTTTCGAAGCTATTACTATTACATTTTCCTTCTCGATCAGCTGTTGTTTATCGATCTCGTATTTGTTCATGTTGTTTGTAACCAAGTGACCTGCAAAGGTCATGCGGCAGCGCACACATTTTACGCTCGTATTACACGACTGCATAAATAGCTGCTATTTATTTATTTATTTATTTATTGTTTATTTGGCAAATTGACAACACAATACAAAAAATTACAAAGCAATCAATACACAAAGAGCAAATATATAATAAGAACACACAAAAATAGACAACCAAATCAATATGCCAGGATAGCCCATAAAGTTGGCTAAATATGCCAACTTATTTCCAATGGGTCCAGTAAAGAAAATGGAGCCTGCAAAAGTGTGAAAAAACAAAGCAAGACAGGACAAAAGAAGAGGACCAATAGAAATAAGTTTAAGCATACTCAGCCAACTCCCGGTTCAACGAACTTTGAGACAAGTGTGCTTTGACATGGGCTTTGAAGGCATGTTTATCAGAGATGGATTTAACATGGTTAGGTAAATAATTCCAGTAAATGATACCATTGTAATAAAAAGTATCAGCAGCAAGGCCTTTGTGATGTGGAACATGAAAGTTATAGGATCTTGAACGAGTGCCATGGGAGTGAACATTGGACACTTTGGAGAAAAACTGCTGTAAATAGGATGGACCGGATGCATGGAAGACATTGAACACATGATTGAGTCGCAACTGTTTGACTCTATCCTGGATGTCAAGTATTTTGATAGAGTTCAAGTGAACCTGACCAATATGCTCTCTAGGAGGTAAATTCAGAATGAAACGAACCATTTTGTTCTGGAACGTTTTCAGTTTCTTTTGTTTAGTGGAAGTGAGACCAGAAAACCATGAGGTGCAGCAGTAATCAATGTGACACTGAATAAGAGCCGAACATAAGTTTTTGCGCAATTTCTAGTTGAAATATTGAGAGTGTCTGTAGAGAAATTTTAGTCTGCCACTGACTTTGCTCATGATGGAATTAAACATATTGTCACCAGAGAGACATCGGTCAAGCGTCACACCCAAATATTTGATGGAATCCTGGCTTTTGATAATTTGATCGTTATAAGAAATGTTAAAATCACCTGTTTGGCCAAGTTTGATTTTTGTTCCAAAAAGGATACATTCAGTTTTGCCAACATGGAGGGAAAGTTTGTTAGCGATCAACCAATCATTGCATGATTTCAAATCAGAGCTGAGGCTATGGGAAATGACCGCAGGATCAGTGTGAGATGAAATGATGACACTATCATCAGCATATAGAAGCAGCTTGTTGTGAACAGAGGATTCCATGTCATTGCTATAACACAGATAGAGCAAGGGACCTAGTAGGCTCCCTTTGGGAACTCCACAAGAGAGCTGCTCAAGACTGGAATTGATGCCATCAATGCTCACCAGCTGCTGCCTATTGGCTAGATAAGATTTAAACCAACTGGGGTCGATTCCCATAGCCTCAAGTTTATTGCACAAGATTTGGTGATTCACGCTATCAAAGGCTTTTTGCACATCAAGCAATAGCATACCAACAAACTTACCCTCTGAAATTTCTTTTCTTATATAATCAGTGAGGTATATTAAGCAACTTTCAGTAGATCTGAAAAAATAAATCGCATTTATAATTGAACGAACACATTGCAGAGTATTGCGAGTATTGCGCGTGCGTACATTGCGTGAGGCGCACAGCCATAATTGATAATTTCGGGCACGTTCATCTTTTTGCTGCGTGCGTGTTGTTCGTTCAATTATTAATTTGATAGTATAATCATTTTAGTGCAGTTCGTTAAAATGACAAATTTGACTGGATTTTCACCCGGAAAATTAAACCATAAAGGGTCACTTCTGCACGCGGGAGAAGGTGAAAATGCTTATTCTATATTTTCCCCATAATTTTAAAAGTGTTTTCAAGTTCCGCCTGATGCGTCCGCCTAAAACCATGGTTTTAGAGTGAAAATAACTCGGACAACTTATTTTTACTCTAAATTCACTCTAAAACCATGATTTTGAGGTAATTAGGAATCGTATCGCTCTGTAACTTGGAATATATTCATGATTTATGATCCGAAATGTAAATCTACAAGAAAATCAACTTTCTAAAAAAATCATGAATAGAGGGCGATCCCTGGAAAAGATCACATAATATGCCTTTAATAAACAGTGGCAGAGGACATTCCTACGTCCTGGGCGGATCCCTCCTATTTGATGCTATTTTTTAATATTATTTGTTTGACAATTACAACAACACTATATTTAAACAAACAACAACAATCATTGCTTTTGTTTTTCGTCAGACTATGGCATGTATTTACTGCAAATTAAATAGCGAGTCTTTTTGAGCCATTTGAACAGGTATTGTACTTGGTTGATAATACTACGTGTTGGGCTGGAGGGGAATAGGCGAGGGCGTATATTACGTCAAGTCCTACCACCATGGCTCACGGTCACGATCACGATCAGAGCACAATATGCAATAACAGGATGTATCAGGTCAGGGTCTGTACTCTTGTAGAGATTCTGTTTCCTTTATCAGGATAACATCTACAACACGTCGATCAACAACCATATATTCAAGGGCACCCCAATCCCACGCAATACTGACGCATACTTTGAATATTAGTGCAATAGCCCAGCAAGTATTAACTTGTAATAAATTCCATCAATGTTCATTCAATTGCCAGTTTATATTTCTTTCCATAGGCCTACACTTCACCATTATTATTATACTAGGCGGTCACCCGGATTTTGGCGGTTCTCGGGTTTGGTGGTTTGTAGAATGCATGATGCATAAAGCCCGATCGGACAAACTTTGAAAATTCGACCCTTAGACGACCTTTGACCCCGGACGACCCAAGAAAAGCAAAGGCGTTTTATTTTTTTCCACGCTCGATTCGCATTCGGGCTTCCCGTCACCGAGTTTAAGCCCGATCGGACAAACTTTGAAAATTCGACCCCTAGACGACCTTTGACCCCGGAAGACCCGAAAAACGCTAACCCATTTTATTTTTGCCACGCTCGCCTCGCATCGAGCATTACGATCACCGAGTTTAAGCACGATCCGACCAACAAGTTGACCCCTAGATGACCTTTGACCTCGTACGCTCTAGCGAATGCAAACTTGCTCTTGCGGGGACCGAGCTGCACCCACCCACCGAGTTTGAACGCCGCCCGACCCCGGGAAGGCGACGAAAAAGCGCGCACAGACAGACAGACAGACAGACAGACAGACAGACAGACAGACAGACAGACAGACAGACAGACAGACAGACAGACAGACAGAAAGACAGACAGACAGACAGACAGACAGACAGACAGACAGACAGACAGACAGACAGACAAACAGACAGAGAGTAGCGTATTATAATATAGATTTCCATCCATATCAGTCACATCATATAGAACTACACTGAATAGGACTATGAGGAACTCAAATCCATTACCAAACCACCTCTTTTCTTCCACGGAAATCTGTTGAAGAAAAAAAAACGGGAAGAAACCACGCCCCTCTACACCTTTTTTATCATTACATTTGTAATTTCTCAATTTAAGAACTTCTGAACTTTTAAAGCCCTGAATCAATTTCATATTCTTAGGCCAATAGTTCAATATAGTCCAGGAATATAAACTGCTCAAAAAAAGTTTGGAAATTTGTATTCAATTGCAACAACACTATATTTAAACAAACAACAACAATCCTTGCTTTTGTTTTTCGTCAGACTATGGCATATATTTACTGCAAATTAAATAGCCAGTCTTTATAAAATCAAAAATATAACAATAAAATACCGAGTATTTATGACGAAGTGCTATAATTAAGGTCAGGCTTTTTTTGGCAAGGATTTTTCACGGTATATTTTTACAACAAAGTAAAATTAAAGTATACCAGAAAAATTATATAACACCTCCTTGCATATACCCTATTAATTCGAAATATTCCAAATTATTTATAATTTAGGATCGGTTTCTTTTTCTGTCCTAAAAAAATCCACAGCCTTTTGAACAATTGGTTGACAGCTCAGGTCTAACTGGAAATTAACACAGGACAGACACCACACCCGGGAAGAATAATGAATCACCCGGATAAACAACCCTCTCAATAGCAACTTTATTTTAAAGAAATGATTTAGGATCGGTTTCTTTTTCTGTCCTAAAAAAACCCGACAGCCTTTTAAAATTTGGTAAAAGCTAAGGCTTACTGGAAATTATTAAACACAGGACAGACACCACACCCGAGAAGAATGAATCACCCAGACATACATGTACAACACTCCCAAGAACAACTTCATTTTAAAGAAATCGGTTGTTTTACCATTTTCTACATAATGATAATGTACCTACAATCAAGGAAAATAATAGTTGGCACACTTGATACAATTTAATACAACTATCACTGTGCTCACAATAGAGAACTGACTTGGGACATAGCACTCTTTAACAGCACGCAGTGGTCTCCCCCTCTCTCTCATCCTTCCCCACCCCCCATCAATTAATGTTGAGAGAGCTGCCAAAGCTTCTGATGACATGTAGTTCGGATCAACATTGCCTCGGGGGAGAGGGGCACTTTTTTCCTTAAGTGGGACAATGGTGCCAACCTTTTTTTCCTTGATTGCAACCAATTTTACATCTTGACCTCATATGACCTTTGACCTTGGTATGTGACCTTTGACCTCATTAATGTATGAAGGTTTCCATGATGCATCTATGACCGAAGTTTGGTTGCAACTGGTCATTGTATGGAAAAGAAATGGACAAATGTAATCAATTTTATATATGCAGCCACTTTTACATCTTGACCTCAGATGACCTTTGACCTTGGTATGTGACTTTTGACCTCATTAACATATGAAGGTTTCCATGTTGCATCTATGACCTGAGTTTGGTTGCAATTGGTCATTGTATGGAAAAGAAATGGACAAATATAATCAATTTTACATACGCAGCCACTTTTACATCTTGACCTCAGATGACCTTTGACCTTGGTATGTGACCTTTGACCTCATTAACATATGAAGGTTTCCATGTTGCATCTATAACAGAAGTTTGATTGCAATAGGTCATTGTATGGAAAAGAAATGGACAAAACAAAAAGTGTATACCAAATTGTTGACAGACAGACACAGACACAGACTACAACACAGACAGACGAATGATGCTGCCATAAGGTCTCTTCCTACGGACGACCTAAAAATGGCTTCTTTATAGGTCATATTTTCCATTTTTAGAAGGAGAATTACTCCATAAAATAACACTTAAATTAAGAAAATAACACATACATCACTTATATCAGTCCTTTACCAACATTTATATGGAATATGTTGGTCAGTTTCTATTTCTAAAGTTGAAAAATCGCAATTCCCAGTGAGGCCGTTCCATGGCCGCTATTAACATGATTAACCAACGCTAAAATTGTACATTGTACAGTCTGTCTGTTGTGTGTGATGTGAGCGTGCGTTCAGTGACGGGGTTCAGTGTTGCCACTTTAAACTCCCA
This sequence comes from Ophiura sarsii, assembly GCA_035610835.1. Lineage (NCBI taxonomy): Eukaryota > Metazoa > Echinodermata > Ophiuroidea > Amphilepidida > Ophiuridae > Ophiura > Ophiura sarsii. The sequence goes on from CM069454.1 coordinate 57,904,855, forward strand.
AACCAAGGCTCAAGTGGTCTCTCATTTATTGTTTGCCAATAGAAAATACATGTAGTCTGAATTCTAAAAATAAGCCCAATTCCGCGATAGATGTTGCATTGGCAATCCATATTTCTATATATAAGTTTAACAGAGGCAAATCCTACCAAACCAAAAATCGTACTGAAAATCCTACCAAAAATTGTACTGAAAATCTGCACTAAAAGTAAACATCAATTACATGTTGCTGTTAGGTTCCAAATACTAGTAGCCAAGTATGCTCGTGTAAATAATTATACTAACGACAACCACCCATTCTTGGTTTGGTATGGTTTGGTTTGGTTTGGTAGGTTGAGCAACCGTCGTTTTCAATACTGGAGACCCAGTAAATACATAATAGTATATGAGAAGAATAAAACCCGGTTTGGCACAGATGACACAATGTCACAGGCGAAAAAGTAAATGAATTTAAGATATAAAATACGTAAGAGTATATGGGAAGGATTAAAACCCGGTTTGGCACAGATGACACAATGTCACAGGGAAAAAGTAAATAAATTTATGATATAAAATACATAATAGTATATGAGAAGAATAACACCCGGTTTGGCACAGATGACACAATGTCACAGGCAAAAAGTAAATGAATTAATGATATAAAAAGACATAATAGTATATGAGAAGAATAAAACCCGGTTTGACACAGATGACACAATGTCACAGGGGAAAATGTAAATGAATTTATGATATAAAATACATAATGGTATATGAAATGAATGAAACACGGTTTGACACAGATGACACAATGTCACAGGCAAAAAAGTAAATGAATTTATGATATAAAATACATAATAGTATATGAGAAGAACAAACCCCGGTTTGGCACAGATGACACAATGTCACAGGCAAAAAAGTAAATGAATTTATGATATAAAATACATAATAGTATATGGGAAGAATAAAAACCCGGTTTGGCACAGATGACACAATGTCACAGGGGAAAAAGTAAATGAATTTATGATATAAAAGACATAATGGTATATGAAATGAATGAAACCCGGTTTGACACAGATGACACAATGTCACAGGCAAAAAAGTAAATGAATTTGTGATATAAAATACATAATAGTATAAGGGAAGAATTAAGACCCGGTTTGGCACAGATGACACAATGTCACAGTGGAAAAAGTAAATGAATTCATGATATAAAATACATAATAGTATATGAGAAGAACAAAACCCAGTTTGGCACAGATGACACAATGTCACAGGCGAAAAAGTAAATGAATTTGTGATATAAAATACATAATAGTATATGAGAAGAATAAAACCCGGTTTGACACAGATGACACAATGTCACAGGGGAAAAAGTGAATGAATTTATGATATAAAAGACATAATGGTATATGAAATGAATGAAACCCGGTTTGACACAAATGACACAATGTCACAGGCGTAAAAGTAAATCAATTTAAGATATAAAATACATAATAGTATATGGGAAGAATTAAAACCCGGTTTGGCACAGATGACACAATGTCACAGGGGAAAAAGTAAATGAACTAATGATATAAAATACATAATAGTATATGAGAAGAATAAAACCCGGTTTGGCACAGATGACACAATGTCACAGGCCAAAAAGTAATTCAATGTATGATATAAAAAGACATAATAGTATATAGAATGAATTAAATCCGTCATGTCACAGATGACACAATGTCACAGGCGAAAAAGTAATTAAATGTATGATATATAAAGACATAATAGTATATAATGAATTAAACCCGCCATGTCACAGATGACACAATGTCACAGGCCAAAAAGTAATTAAATGTATAAAATAAAAAGACATAATAGTATATAGAATGAATTAAACCGGCCGTGTCACAGATGACACAATGTCACAGGCCAAAAAGTAATTAAATGTATGATATAAAAAGACATAATAGTATATAGAATGAATTAAATCCGTCATGTCACAGATGACACAATCTCACAGGCGAAAAAGTAATTAAATGTATGATATATAAAGACATAATAGTATATAGAATGAATTTAACCCGCCATGTCACAGATGACACAATGTCACAGGCCAAAAAGTAATTAAATGTATAATATAAAAAGACATAATAGTATATAGAATGAATTAAACCGTCCGTGTCACAGATGACACAATGTCACAGGCGAAAAAGTAATTAAATGTATGATATATAAAGACATAATAGTATATAGAATGAATTAAACCCGCCATGTCACAGATGACACAATGTCACAGGCCAAAAAGTAATTAAATGTATAATATAAAAAGACATAATAGTACATAGAATGAATTAAACCGGCCGTGTCACAGATGACACAATGTCACAGGCCAAAAAGTAATTAAATGTATGATATAAAAAGACATAATAGTATATATTTCGTGCTATTTTGATGTTCGTGCTATATTGATGTATTATATTTTGTGTTATATTGATGTATTATATTTCGTGCTATATATATATATATATATATATGTTATATTTCGTGCGATATTACATGAAGGAGTAACCAAAGAAGTCCTACTAACGTTTCACGACGTACGAGTCCCTGGTTGTACTAAAGTTGAATTTTACCGCCGTTTTGATCACATGCATTGCGTCAGCCAGCTCAGACGACATCGTGCATCGCTTTATGTTACATGCGGGGGACTGAGCTGGGACTGATTGCCGAGTTAAATACTGATCAAAATAGAAAGGTACGTGAAAATATCATTTTTCTCAACGTTGTTTTTATATTAAAGTTGTTTGTTATAATTTGAGTGAGATCGTAAGGCGTCATGCAAGTTAGACAGGATTTTGTATGGTCATCGTGAACTGGCCCAGTTTGCAATGTAATGCAATGCCAATGGTGCAAAATTTTGCAGACTACATAAAACATACTAGACCTGATCATCATACCTCAGACGATGTGCACAAGTGTGTACAAAACACACCATTTAAAGTTGACCATACAAAATCCTGCCTACCTTGCATGACGCTTTACGATCTCATTTTAAATTATAACAAACAACTTTTTTAAAAAAAACGTTGAGAAAAATGATATTTTCACGTAACTTTCCATTTTGATCGACGTATTTTAGCTTAGTTAGGCAAGCTAGCTGAACATGCTAGTTCAATCTGCTGAACTAGTAAAAGCTTTAGTACAGTATGCCTGACTGATAAAAAATAGTCGTACTTGACATAATTTTGGTTAGTAGAGACCATTAGTAGAACACCCAATATATTAGTAGAGCACTCGATTATATTAGTAGGGCATGTTTTAACTAGTTTATTATATTAGTAGGTCAAAGTTGAACTAGTATATTTGATAGTCCAGCACCTAGTACATCCTAACGTACTAATATATAGTTTAGTCCAACCTAGCCGTACTAGTTATAAGTTAGTCGTACTTGACATAGTTTTAACTAAGTTTTGTTTAGTAGGGCAAACCAGGTTTCGTTTTCAGTGTGCCTACATTTTGATATTCATTCAATTTGGAGCTGATCAAACTATAGTGTTTACATCTCTTCTATATAATTAACCCGGGGGGTGTACTCGGTTTTAATTTGGTCGGGTTGTGCCGCTGGAGATTCAAAACCCCTATCCATTTTTGAGGGTGATTTTGGAAAAAACGGTTACCCATTTTTAAGGATTTTGCTTCATTATAGACCCAATTTTCGGAAAAAATAGGGGAAAATATACCTAATTTTCGCGAAAATAGACCCATTTGTAAAATGTGACCCCATTGAATATTATGGATTTTCCAGCACAAAATCATACCCCATGTTTAGGGATTTTTTATACCATATTAGGTGAGTACCTCCCCCCTCCCCCAATTTACAATACACTGATACTTCATGCATACCTCAACACACATGTCAAAACATCAGTGGTTGGCTCGCAGAAATTTTCTTCTAAACTTGTATTATCGTCCTGTGGAAAGTTTGTCCATGAGTAGTCTGAATCAAAATCCAAATACTGCCACTGATAAGGACACTCCGCATGGAATTTACGACACTCCTCGCCGTATTTACACTTCTTGTTGCGCAACATGATTGGACAGATTTCACGAGCCTTAAGAAGGGTAGAAGAACTTGTGGAGGATCTGACACTGAGGCTTTTCTTCCCGGTGAGTCCAGCAGATAATTGCTGGGTAGCCATACGAACAGCAGGTCTCTGTTTTGCTGCAGCACAAGCCGCATTGGTGGTCAATTTAAAATCAGTTCCAAGTTTTGGTCTACGTAGAAATAGCTGCGTTGTATTTTCAACAATGATTTTAATTTGTTCAATTGAATGCGTCGCGAAGAACCCATATGGAGTTGGTCCACCTATCAAGAAGGTATGGTATTCTCTCTCTAAGATATCACTATTTATGGCACGCCTGATTTGTAGCACCTGTATAAGATATGGATACAGAGAGTAAACAAAATGCTCACCCCAAACCCGACCTCTGGGATTTCAACAAAAATGCGGAGGGACAAGATGACCCAATAAATCGTTGCAAATCATCACTCTGCGACCGGGAATGTATCTGGGCCACCCTCCGCCGCACATCAACCCGCCAGCCTGCATATAAGAAAGCCACAACTATCACAGCTTCACGTTCGCATAGTATACCACGCTCATTATATAGGCTTGGTAGATTGCGTCAACGAAAACTGTCCACGCATGCGCTGGGAGAGTCTCTGACGTGGTATTTTGTGGTGTTTGGTAGGGGTAGGGTTATGGCGACAGGAAAAAACCCTGATCTATTGGCCTGACTGACCCAAAAAAAAATTTAAATTATAATTTTATGTTTTTACGATTTTATTAACTACTAGGCCTATATCATGTATATTAGTATTGTAAATTGATTGATAAAGCAAAAAAGTACATTTTTTTCAAAATCAAACCACAAACACTAAATTTTACTCAAAACATATGAATCTTAGGTGTTCACCTAAGCAGCCCATGCTGACCACTAAACCACATGCGCTTTTGGTACATGCCGATGACGCCCAAATTCGCTTAAAAAATCATAGCTCAAGTTCTATCCAACTTTTTAAAAATGTAGAAACTGATTGATAACGCTGACATATTTCTTTCAAACAACATATAAATATTACATTTGTAAAAAAATATTCTGGGCCGTTCTACAATTTATTTATATCCTAGTTTGGCATGTTTTTGGGTCATTTTATGCTGCTATATTTAAGAAATTGCGGTTTTTTCTTGATGGTTGTAGTAATTTGGGCGCCATTTCCAAACCGTGTATGAAATCAAAATGTAGAAGCGCAGACACGCACGGGAACTGCCCTCCTAAGTAGTCCCTTAAAATCAATCCGATTGGATAATATATGACACCGTACATCTTAAGGACCAATCATCGACTGCAAAAGTAAATTTTCAGTAAATTTTCAGTGTTGGCATGGCACTTATAAAACTCGCCCATTGCTTGTGTGGTAGATTTCGATCACGACAGGAGCATGCGCAGATGCGATTTTTGTTTAAGTGGTCTGTGATTTTGTCAATATTATATTTTTACTGTGATTTGTCGATCTGCATTAAATGCAGTAAATGCAAAAAGTAACAACGCCCCCGGCTGGACTCGAACCACCAACCTTTCGGTTAACAGCCGAACGCGCTAACCAATTGCGCCACGGAGGTGATTATTTACTAGGCTGTTTTGGTTTGTCATGTTCACCCGTACACTTCCCCGTACACTTTCTTGCAAAGTCGGGCATCGTTTTTTCTCAAATGTTGCTTGCATATTGCCTTTGCTGTCGCCTTTAATACATGTGCTGTCACTTGAACTTGGAACCAATGTTTAATTTGAACTGTCTATTTTCAATAAAAAAATACTCCAATACGGGAAAAAAATCAGAAAAGCTCACAGACAACAAATAAGAACATCATTTTACTCGACCTAGAATTTCAATCAACGGATTTCAATCATCGGCAAAACCCAATGATGTGAGTGACGTCATTTAATGAGCTCATTAGCATAATTTATGTCCGTGAAATATACAATAGGGTTTTGGTAGTGCATGGCTGGTCACCGTGGTCTGTGTGACCAGTACGGGCACCAAAAGAACCAGTGTTTACCTTCTATTGTCCAACTCTCAAATTGGTTATCGATTGGTCAACATCAGTGAGCCATAGCTCATACAGCAATGTATACTGTGTATATACTGCTTATGTTAGGTGAACAAAATAACCGTAATAAGATTCATGTGAAATGACAAATAGTGTATTATAAAGCAAAATTAAGTGACCATGATAATGTGGTTTGAGGCTGAACTGAAGGTCATCAGTGAGCAGCTGAGGTGTATAGAAGTATTCATGCAAAAAATGAGGACATTTTGCCTGTAAAGCCAGTTAACACACCCCTAGTATTTTACCATTTCAAAGACACTTTTTAAAATAGCACCCCCTCCCCCTCTTATTTGTGCAAAAACGAGGACACATTTGGTTCAAAATACTCCCTTTATCAATGTATGCACAGAGGAGCAGACATGGGGTCTTCAAATATAATAGGCCTACCAGTTTTGTTTTCTTTTAAAAAAACACACCTCTAAGTTGGGGCAATTGCAGACATTTATCATCCGCGGACACTCCCCTTTTCCGCGATTTGGGAACCGTCATGCATACACCCAAAGTCAATGTCAACTGAAACCAGCAGGAAAAATATATCCTACTGATAAAAAGGTGCCACAAATCCCCATAATATGAACTTTCAATGCCATGAGCAATATAAGCTCAACAACCCCCACCCCACCCCAAGTTTAACCCCAATTGATAGTTTTGATTATTATTTAAATAGATATGCTATGTAATTAGAAATTTACAATTTTGCGTAACTATTGGAGAAATGTTATATTATTTCCTTTCATTAGTTTCATCAATAAAGAAAAGGCCTTAACCCTTACTCCCCTCCGTTTGTTGATCAAAACCTTAATTGCACTGACATGGTGAAGATTCTGGGCGTAAATATTGCTAAAGATCTGAAATGGAACACCCACATTGGTGACATTACGAAACGTGCAAGTGGACGGCTATTCATGCTTAACATCCTAAAACGGCATGGGCTAAAGTGTTAAAGACCTGGTGACAATCTATGTTGGTTTTGTTCGCCCCCTTCTTGAGTATGCTCTACCAGTGTGGCATCCTGGTCTGACAGAAAATCTCCACTATGATTTGGAGCGTATTCAGAAGAGGGCGTGTAGAATCATCTTAGGTTTTAACTACACAGGCTATCAGGATGCTTTAAATAACATGTGCTATTATGGAACTCAGGAACCGTAGAGACCAAATTTGTTTACATTTTGCTCAATCCCTTTTAAAATCAAGTGAGTTCCGTGGTTGGTTACCAAGATCTAGAAGTGAACAAGTGCATGACTCTCCGTAGTGCTCACAAATTAACTGTTCCTAAAACACGTACCATGCGTTACGCAAGAAGCTCAATTCCATACATGGTCAAACTCTTAAATCATACATTATAGTTCTGTTTCGAGTAGGGGATGTGTTGTTTTATCACTTAGTAGCTATAAATAGATACAAATGCTGTAATCTGATTGGTACATAGCCATTTAGCAACCACGCGATATATAAGCGTATTGCGTTGTAATCAGCTGTTCCAACAACGCAATATATTTGGTATTGCGTTGTTGGTTGAATAACAGCTCTGATTGGTTAAAGAGATTTGGGTTGATCCATTATCATTTTTAGGGGTTGGTGGTTGTGGTGATGGATAGGGTGGCCGTAGGGGTTGGGTTATCATGGGTGCGAGGGGAAGGGGGGGTTGACCTGTCTTTTTTGGTGGTTCCAGTTGTCATTTTGGTGGTTCCCAGTGTTTTGGGTTCCGATATGTTTTTAGTGCTCAATAAATATGTTTAGGGGGTTGGGCTGGGGTGTGGTGAATAAGGAAGGGGGTGAGTTGACAAAATGGCCCTTTTTTGGTGGTTCCCAGTGTCATGTTGGAGGTTCCCAGTGTTTTGGGTTCCGGGATGTTTAAATGCTCAATAAATATATGTTAGGAGTTGTGCTAGGGTGTATAGTGAATAAGGAAGGGATGGGTTGACAACATGTTTTTAGGTGGTTCCCATGTTATTTTGGTGGTTCCCAGTGCTTCGGGTTTCAAGTTGTGTAAGTGCTCAATAAATATATTTGTTGGATTGGGCTGGGATGTGGTGAATGAGGAGGAGATAGATTGTCAAAATGGCCCATTTTGGTGGTTCCCATTGTTTTGGGTTGTTTAAGTGCTTAATCAATATATATGGGGGGGGGGTTGTGGTGAATAAAAAGGGGGTTGTTGACAAAATAGCATTTTGTGATGGTTCCCAGTGACATCTTGGTGGTTCCTAGTGTTTGAGACACTGGGAACAACCAAAATGACACTGGGAACCACCAAAATATAATATTTATCTCACCGCCCTTCCATAACCCAACACCAATAACCACATGTGTACCCATCCACAAATGCCAACCCCTAACAAATCTTATGGTTTTAACCCCTCAAATGATAATGGATCAATCAAAAACTTGATTAATCCAATCAGAAGCTACTACGCAATACCAAATATGATTTATTCAACCCAACCTCCTAATACCCCACATCCTAGCACAACCCAAAACTATGTTATTGGGTACTTAAACAACTTGGAACCCCAAACACTGGGAACCACCAAAATAACACTGGGAACCACCAAAAAAGACAATTTTAAAAAAATATTCTGGGCCGTTCTACAATTTATTTATATCCTAGTTTGGCATGTTTTTGGGTCATTTTATGCTGCTATATTTAAGAAATTGCGGTTTTTTCTTGATGGTTGTAGTAATTTGGGCGCCATTTCCAAACCGTGTATGAAATCAAAATGTAGAAGCGCAGACACGTACGGGAACTGCCCTCCTAAGTAGTCCCTTAAAATCAATCCGATTGGATAATATATGACACCGTACATCTTAAGGACCAATCATCGACTGCAAAAGTAAATTTTCAGTAAATTTTCAGTGTTGGCATGGCACTTATAAAACTCGCCCATTGCTTGTGTGGTAGATTTCGATCACGACAGGAGCATGCGCAGATGCGATTTTTGTTTAAGTGGTCTGTGATTTTGTCAATATTATATTTTTACTGTGATTTGTCGATCTGCATTAAATGCAGTAAATGCAAAAAGTAACAACGCCCCCGGCTGGACTCGAACCACCAACCTTTCGGTTAACAGCCGAACGCGCTAACCAATTGCGCCACGGAGGTGATTATTTACTAGGCTGTTTTGGTTTGTCATGTTCACCCGTACACTTCCCCGTACACTTTCTTGCAAAGTCGGGCATCGTTTTTTCTCAAATGTTGCTTGCATATTGCCTTTGCTGTCGCCTTTAATACATGTGCTGTCACTTGAACTTGGAACCAATGTTTAATTTGAACTGTCTATTTTCAATAAAAAAATACTCCAATACGGGAAAAAAATCAGAAAAGCTCACAGACAACAAATAAGAACATCATTTTACTCGAACTAGAATTTCAATCAACGGATTTCAATCATCGGCAAAACCCAATGATGTGAGTGACGTCATTTAATGAGCTCATTAGCATAATTTATGTCCGTGAAATATACAATAGGGTTTTGGTAGTGCATGGCTGGTCACCGTGGTCTGTGTGACCAGTACGGGCACCAAAAGAACCAGTGTTTACCTTCTATTGTCCAACTCTCAAATTGGTTATCGATTGGTCAACATCAGTGAGCCATAGCTCATACAGCAATGTATACTGTGTATATACTGCTTATGTTAGGTGAACAAAATAACCGTAATAAGATTCATGTGAAATGACAAATAGTGTATTATAAAGCAAAATTAAGTGACCATGATAATGTGGTTTGAGGCTGAACTGAAGGTCATCAGTGAGCAGCTGAGGTGTATAGAAGTATTCATGCAAAAAATGAGGACATTTTGCCTGTAAAGCCAGTTAACACACCCCTAGTATTTTACCATTTCAAAGACACTTTTTAAAATAGCACCCCCTCCCCCTCTTATTTGTGCAAAAACGAGGACACATTTGGTTCAAAATACTCCCTTTATCAATGTATGCACAGAGGAGCAGACATGGGGTCTTCAAATATAATAGGCCTACCAGTTTTGTTTTCTTTTAAAAAAACACACCTCTAAGTTGGGGCAATTGCAGACATTTATCATCCGCGGACACTCCCCTTTTGGAAGGGCGGTAGGAGATAAATATTATATTTTGGTGGTTCCCAGTGTCATTTTGGTTGTTCCCAGTGTCTCAAACACTAGGAACCACCAAGATGTCACTGGGAACCATCACAAAATGCTATTTTGTCAACAACCCCCTTTTTATTCACCACAACCCCCCCCCCCCCATATATATTGATTAAGCACTTAAACAACCCAAAACAATGGGAACCACCAAAATGAACCACCAAAAAAGACAATTTATCTACCCCTTCCTAATTCATCATAAACCTCCACCCAACATATATTTCTTGAACACTTAAACAACTTGGAACCCCAAACACTGGGAACCACCAAAATAACAATAGGAACCACCAAAAAAGAGAATTTTTCAACCCCCTCCTTATTCACCATATACCCCCTCCCAACATATATTGCTTGAACACTTAAACAACTTGGAGCCCAAAACACTGGGAACCACCAACATTACACTGGAACCACCAAAAAGGCATGTTAACCCCATTCCAACCCATAATCCAAAACCTACCACTACCCTATCCACCCATCACCACTACCACCAACCCCTGAAAATGATAATGGATCAACCCAAATCTCTATTTAACCAATCAGAGCTGTTATTCTGCCAACAACGCAATACAGGATATATCGTCCTGGTAGCAATCTGCCAACAACGCAATACAGGATATATCGTCCTGGTAGCACATACATGTACAGGATATATTGGGGATTTCCTAAGTGATAAATTCGTTATCCCCTGTTTGATAACGCAATACGGTCGATACCTATGGTTGGGTGCCATATCACATTCGGCCTCCGGCCTCATGTGATATGGCACCCAACCATAGGTATCTTCCCGTATTGCATTATCAAACAGTGGATAACTAATAGTGTTATGCATGCTTAGTTATTATATCTATGAATATATATTGTTTCTATTGTTCTATATATTACATATTGTGAATATTGTTGTAATTCAGCATTTTGCTGCGATAATGATATGTTTATTAAACCTTGAATTGAATTGAAAAAAGTTGCACATAAACTTTTTTCACTATACCTACCAGGCTTCTCGTTACATTGCGTTTTCGCGTCGTGTCCGTAGTCGTGGTTGAATGCATACAACCACATAGTCCCCGTTTAACCACTCCGTATCCGATTCCGAAGTCACAACTCACAATTCGCAAATTACATTTTTGACTTGGACCCCATAATTTCTTCTCGGACCCCATAATTTTGAGAATTGGTAAATTATGGGGTCCAGTGGACCCCATAATATTTGTACCTAACGAGAAGCCTGATACCTACGGCATTAACATTAGTTTCACCATATAAAAAAAGATTTATCAGAAACCATTCCCATTCCGTCAAAGTCTATCTCAAGGATTACTGAACTAATACTAGGCATGTTTGTACTTATTTCAATACAATTCTCACTGTGATTCCAAATAATTAAATAATGTTGACATTTTTGAAACATTTTATGATATTTTGGAATGTCGTCTGCAGATGCTAGTGATGCTTGTAAAGTGTTAAGCACACTAAGGTAAAGCTTATGGAAGTATCCTGATCGAAAAAGTGTAGATTTTAACTGTCTGATTAGTATATTTAGAGATCAGTATCAAACCAGAACCATTTGTAATCCATTTTAATTACATGTATAAGCTTTTGTGGGGGTACTGAGATTAATTGAGGGACAGCCATGCCAAAGGAGGGGTCTGTGGTACTTCCTAAATATTTACTATATCCTCACTAATAACCCCTGTCACTAAATGAAATAATCGCAATGACTTGTTTTGAAAAAGAAAAGGCCTTAACCCTAACCTCACCAGAGGCCACAAAAGGCCACGGCAAATAGCTCTTGTACCGCATGGTTCACGGTTCTATCTTGTGGCACAATCTGTCAAGTCAAATGGTCTCGAAAAAGTTAACTTTTTTGAGCTCCCCTGTTAGATTTTGAGTCACTGTCTAAACATCCTGTGACTTCCAAAGCTGGATGAGTCATCCCCCACCTTCACGTCTGACGACCTGATCATATACTATGAGTTTTGCAAAAATTCAGTTTTCAGAAAACCAATTTTCAGGCCTTTTAGAGTACATGCAAAAAGCAACCCATTTGGGCAGTATAAATGTGAGTATACTAAGCCCCGCCATCGCCCCCCCCCCCAGTACCCCCAGCCACCACCCCCCCCCCCCCCCCCCCCCCCACCCACCAATGTTCCCACCATACATGACTTACCCCTGTATGACACTCTTTATAGCGTTCAAAATAAAAGTTCCGGTAATACCAATGCCAATGTGTGCAGACAGTGTCCATCCTCTTATTCCTATTCTTGACACTGGACATGGTAGAGAGTCGTCGTATCTTGAGAGAGTCATCAAACGTACTCTGAGGAGCCAGTGTCATAGTAGTAAACTTAACATCATAGGTTTTGCCACTGCAAGGAATAGAAGAAAAAAACCAATTGTTTAAGAAGATGTGTACAAAGACAATGACACAGTCCATCCTCTTATTCTTATTATTGGCACTGGTCATGGTGGAGAGTCATTGTATCTCCTAAGAGCAGGCCCATAACTAGGGGGTGCGGGTGGACGCCCCCCCCCCCCCCCCCCCCAAATCTGAAAAAGTCCTTTTTTTGTACCAATGTACCTTTTTTTGTTGTACCAATGTACCTTTTTTTGTACCAATGTACCTTAATGTACATTTTTTTGTGAAAATGCCCCCCCCCCCCACCCAAATTTTCGGGAAAAGCCCCCATTTCCCATTGTGTAAAGCAGCTTTTGCCCCCCCCCCCCCCCCCCCCTTCTCAACATTTCTGAGATGACTAAAAAAATGTTTGGGGCAACCTTTTACGATTTTTTGGGGTACCAATGTACCTTTTCAAAAAAATACGCCCCCCCCCCCCCCCAAAAAAAAAAAATCCTGCTTACGGGCCTGCCTAAGTAATGCACTTATCAATTGCAGTCCCGGCCCCGGGGGACCCGGGGCATGGCGGGGACTATGCGGGGACCGTACGCCAACGTACAAAAAACATGGCCCGGCTATGCGGGGACGTATACCCGGGGCGTACAAAACGTGCCCCCGCTAGCCGGGGCTTGTAGCCGGGGCATAGCGGGGACGTACATTACTGAAAAAATAGGCCGGGCATTGTAGCGGGGGCGTACGCTAGGGTACACAAATGTACACCCCGGGGCATAGCCGGGGCGTACACATACATAGCGGGGACGTACGCTAAGGTACAAAAAATGTACACCCCGGGGTATAGCCGGGGTGTAAAAAACCGTGTACGCACACATAGCGGGGATGTACGCTAAGGTACATATCATCCACACCGGTGCATAGAGATATAAAATACAGACATGCACTATATTAAACTTTAAAATTAGTCACCTCGATTGATCAATACCTGGATTTTCACTACCATGACTACGGTAAACTTAGTACAATTTGACCATATAGTGCTTTTGCCTGGAATAATGTACATGGTAGGCCCGGACAGATAGACAACACCTACCTACTTGCAGGCCCGTAAGTCAGGGAGGGAGAGCCCCAACCCTCTATTCCCCCTCCCAAGTCCCCAAGAAGGTCCAAAATACCCCTCCCAAGTCAATTAGCTAGATCAATCATCATGTTTTCGGTTCATTTTTAAAACTTAAATAGGCCTACTGTTTGTTCATAATAAATAAATTGGATCAAAACTTTCCAATGTTGCCATTGGGTACGCATGATATATCAAAAATAAAGCGACACAATATGACATCCATAAAGTGATTTTTTGACTCGATTCATTTCTGGTTGACAACAAACTGAGATAGATCATGCCAAAATTATTGTATTTTTAGTTTTAGGCCTCTGGTAAGTTTTGTTCTGGAGCACTGTATAATTTAAAAACTATTCACAAAACCATAGAAGTCAACGGTAAATCATGAAACCGTGTAACATAATAACGATTCGCTAATATTGGCCCGGCTGTCTGAGGCCGGGCGTACACTATGCCCCGGCTATGGGGGCCGGGACCGTACGCCGTCGTACACTTTGTCCCGGCTATGGGGGGCCGGGACCGTACGCCGGCGTACACTTTGTCCCGGCCATGGGGGGCCGGGACTGTAGCGGGGGCGTACAAAAAGTGGTGCCCCGCCCTGCGGGGACCGTACACGACTGTAGCCGGGACGTCACATCGGCAATTTGTACGTCCCGGCCCTAATCCCCGCTATCCCCGGGTCCCCCGGGGCCGGGGCTGCAATTGATAAGTGCATAAGAGTCATCTCTAACTCTGATTGAGAAACCATAGAAGTCAACTCAAAATCACAGGGGAAAAAACATGGCAGCAGCGATATTGTATGTAATACACCCAACAAAATAATGTAAGTTCCCACCTAGCATAGCATATTTCCAAAAATATTTGATGGATTTAAATAATTTTCAGCTAGAAAGATGCACCCAATTGCTAGGCACATTTTGATACCAAATTTGTTGGCCTTGAGACAATGCAACAATAAGAAATTGTGCCATTTACCAATTTTATACAGAAAACAAAGTGGCACTAAATCTCACTGGCTATGGCTGGTTTTGTCCATAAATTAACAGACATTTTCTTTGTGGATTTTCGTGCACAGACATGGGAATCTACCAATCAATTGTGTGGCAAGCTCGTCGGATTATGAGTGACATGGCAATTTGGTCCGATCATGAGTGACATGGAAATTTGGTCTGATTATGAGTGACATGGCAATTTGGTCGGATTATGAGTGACATGGCAATTTGGTCCGATTATGAGTGACATGGCAATTTGGTTCGATTATGAGTGACATGACAATTTGGTCCGATTATGAGTGACATGGCAATTTGGTCCGATTATGAGTGACATGGCAATTTGGTCCGATTATGGGTGACATGGCAATTTGGTCCGATTATGAGTGACATGGCAATTTGGTCCGATTATGAGTGACATGGCAATTTGGTCCGATTATGAGTGACATGGCAATTTGGTCCGATTATGAGTGACATGACAATTTGGTCCGATTATGAGTGACATGGCAATTTGGTCCGATTATGAGTGACATGGCAATTTGGTCCGATTATGAGTGACATGGCAATTTGGTCCGATTATGAGTGACATGGCAATTTGGTCTGATTATGTGTGACATGGCAATTTGGTCTGATTGTGTGCGACATGGCAATTTGGTCCGATTATGAGTGACATGGCAATTTGGTCCGATTATGAGTGACATGGCAATTTGGTCCAATTATGACTATGAGTGACATGGCAATTTGGTCTGATTATGTGTGACATGGCAATTTGGTCTGATTGTGTGCGACATGGCAATTTGGTCGGATTATGAGTGACATGGCAATTTGGTCTGATTATGTGTGACATGGCAATTTGGTCTGATTGTGTGCGACATGGGCAATTTGGTCGGATTATGAGTGACATGGCAATTTGGTCCGATTATGTGTGACATGGCAATTTGGTCTGATTGTGTGCGACATGGCAATTTGGTACGATTATGTGTGACATGGCAATCTGGCAATCTGGTCCGAGTATGAGTGACATGGCAAAATGGTCTGATTATATGTGACAATTTCTTTAGCAGGATTTGAACCAGTACCCGATCAAATTGATCTTTCTTTGTGTATTATGTGTTATTATGCTACCGTGTCTTGGTCCACAAGATTATGATCTGCTTATTGATTTTCTTGAAATGATGCACAAAACCAGCCATAGCCAGTGCTTTTTTCTGTATAAAAATTGGTAAATGGCACAATTTCTTATCGTTGCATTGTCTCAAGGCCAACAAATTTGGTAACAAAATGTGCCTAACAATTGGGTGCATCTTGCTAGCTGTAAATTATTTAAATCCATCAAATATTTGTGGAAATATTCTAGTATATGCTAGGAGGGAAGTTACATATTTTGTTGGGTGTATGAACTGTACACTTTTGATCCATATCAGGAAATTTTACTGTTGCTGAACGTATCCTGAACTGAATTAATGTGGAGGCTTTATTTGGAGAAATCTCTTGATCCTTGACCTTATTTATGTGCAGGAAATATCATTTCTCTCTTTCTTTACATGGTTGGGGTGTCCCTTTATGACTTTACAAACAGGATTCAATTAATAAGGGCCCATCCAAAATGACTGAAAAAAGAAACCCTGTTCCAGGCCTGATACTGACCCATTTAAAAAAAATACTGCAAGTCACGACTTACAAATCCCCTGGGCTGGGAGATTCACCTAAATGGGTCAAAGGTCACCTAGCTAGTTTCATTAGAGGTCAATCTGGGTACACCCAAAAGTCATCTCAAATCCCCTTACCCATGTTATTGTCACCAAGTTTAATTGAGATTGAAGTCTGACTTTTCATATGGCCCCTAAAGTTCTGACAAAATAGGTCAAAGGTCTTGAAGGGGTCATTACAGGTCAATCCGGTATACCCCATGTATCATCTCAAGTCTCCTTACCTAAAGATTATTGCTACCAAGTTTGGCCAAGATTGAAGTCTGACTTTACTCAACTTTTTTGGGGGTAGGGGTGTGCTGCACAGGGTCTCAAAATGGGGGCTACAGAACTGAACTAAGTGGATTTTATGACAACAACAAATAGGGTCTTAGGAACTGATTTTTTTCTTCAAAAAAGTAGGTCTTGAGAACTGGCTATAGTTCAATTTTGATTAGCAAGAATGCAAATGTTTGATTTTTTTGGTTTTAGAACCCAACTTTTTTCAAAAAATTGGGGCTTTGGAACGCAAAATTTGGCGATTTTTGTATTTTCAATCAAATTGGGGTCTTTTAAGAAGAACTGATGCAGGCTCAAAAGGGGGGTCATCAGACCTAGCAGCAGAGGGTGCAAAAAGGGGGTCTTCAGCGTGGCACATACCTATACTCTTTTCCAATGTCAGTGCCCCCCCCCAAAAAAAAACCAGCAGCAATAAGTTCAGTTTAAAGTGTTGGCAAAATGTGGTCAAAGGTCATGTAGGGGTCATTAGAGGTCAATCTGTCTAAACCCCATGAGCATCTGAAGTCCCCTTTACCCAAAGATTATTGTTATACCAAGTGTGGTTGAGATTCATATGGCAAACTTTGTTTGAGCCAATTTTTCTCATTAGTAATTCCCACACAAGTCCTGTGTGTGTACACCGTTCTGGTTGCAATGCAAATTATGCTCTATCCAGGTCAGCGCACATCAAAATCCTATTGATATACATGCGATTTCTTTGTATTGAGGCTTCATTTTGTCATGCTGAGTGCACAAATGACCTCGCATAACGCTCAATTTGATTGGATTGGAAAAATAAGGATTTCTTGTTTCTCTCTGTCCGACAAAAGTATAGCCACCAATCATGGCCATTTTCACAAATAACCTGAAGAAATACATTTGGCAAGGAATGCCACATTCTACTTGGTCAAAGGTTATTTATTTTATGAAAAGGCGTGAAGTTGAGCCTCGATATGTCCCATGCGTAAACAATGATGTTTACGCCAAGCAAAAGTTGTACACATCATTTGTAGAAATCAGGGGTGGATGGTTATTTTCTTTGAAATTAAACATACAGATTGGCATAATACATTCTACTTCGGCGTTTTCATTCAGCAACCAATTTTGTGAAAAAATTGAAAAAATTGCCCAATAGCCAATACATGGTGATCGTGCCATGAGTGGAGTTGCAAGTTAGTGGGCATGATGACTAATGACTATAAACGAAAACAACAACTGTTCTACGTGCCCAACCGACCCCCCCCCCCCCCAAAAAAAAGTATTATTTTGGGAATTCTTTTTATAAATATTGAATTTGTTCCCCTTCAAATTCTTATTTTTTTTGAAAAATTGTTGTAAATTCACCAAAATAACAACAATTTTGAAACAATCAAGAGGAAAGATATGCCTGACAGACCGACCCTACCTGAGATCGAGGTTCGTTTGCCCGTAGAACAGGGTTTTTTCTGTTGCCTAATCTACATTGCACATGGCATCAATTGATTGATTGAATTCTTACCCTTCTTTAATCATCGTACTGCTGACATTAGGGTCACAAAACGAAGCCTCTACACTTATGTTGTTTGCCTGATCCAGATTCCACCAGTTATTATAGTGGCCAGCCTGCCATTGAAACGGTAACCTGGCTACATGAAGTTGAGGACACTCTTTCCAATTTCGACAATGACCATATTTTACATAGTAAATACACAATTCCCGCTGCTGATTTTCATCTGGCAGTTCTGGGGTGTTGTTCGTTGACTCCCTACATGCACTAGGCATGCCTGGCGTCCTCTTGTGTCGAGGTCTTATGTTTCTTGCATTCCTTTGGCTTAATTTGTTGGATAATTAAACAAATAATACACATATTAGACAGCTGTAACAAATAATACTTAAAGATCCCCAATATTTTGTGACTCCTCCTCTATTTAAAACCAAGTGATTTAATCTCTATGGTCTGATCCCCCCCCCCCCCCCCCCCCCCCATCCAATTTTGTTGGTTTGTATTATACAGGGTGTCCCCAACTTATTTTGAAGGATCTATATTTTTACTTTGACACAACCCATTACAAACATGTTTGCACATCCTGAAAATCTTTAAATCTCTACTTTTTGGGGGCGAAGCCACCCTTATAGCATCAGATTGCAACACATTACACATTTAGGTCTTTCTAGACATAAGTGGGGGCAGCCATGTTTGTAGTCTTTGTAAATTACATATACCTATGCAGTTTATTTTAACAGTCCTGCAGTCTGTGATGGAGTCAAAGCTTGTTTAGTTGATGCATAGACTGTTGATGATTCATTCAGAGAGATGTTTATTAGACTCCCCACAGAGAGACATAATAGCTTATCTTGTTTGACCACAGATGGTTAGCTGTGGATGTTTGAGTTTCGGGTTATAATAATAATTCCTGGGTTGATTTAATGAAATGTTAATACGGATAGGATAACCATGATCGCGGAATGCCACTTTTAATTAGTATTATAGCAATTCCTGGACCAAACGTGTTAGACCAAGTACAATGTCATATATACCTAATTGTTCTTCAGACGGTCTCCCCCCCCCCCCCCCCCCCCCCCCCCCTCCATGCAAATAAATCAACTTTATTGGTTTACTGTACTATTTTTAGTGCAGTGTTTTGATTTGTTTTTTTGGTTTGAATTATGAAAAATACATACACCATATCCCTGGTATTTTGGTATGCAACAGATGCTTCAGAAAATGGTTACAAAACATGTTTCTTTCTTTTGGATCGCCCCCATTACATTTCAATGGAATTTTTATTATTGGTGACATAAAATCAAGATGCATAAACATCAGAGCTCTGTCAAAATTAGTTTTCTGGGACACCTGATTTGTAAATCTGATCATCTTTGGATGTGGTGTTTATATGTAATGTCTCAGTGGTGTAGCCAGAGGGGGGCAAAGGGGCAATCGCCCCCTCCCCCTCCCAATATTTGAGCCGTGTCAGTTGGCACTGTCGGTTGTTATCGAGAGCTCAATTTTTGGGGGATCATGTCACTGTAATGTCCAATGGGCAAGCATAGTGATAATAAAATTTGTATGCTCAGACAGTTTGCATCCATGCCCCACACGGGTATGTGCGGCTGCCAGGACTCCTTTTTCACGCCTTTCGGCCGCTCCGTAAGACCCCCATAAGTCTTTTTAGTACTTAGAATCTTTGGACAACAATTATTTGTTTGGTACCAATATTTCAAAATGACCAAAAAGTGAGTAGAGGTCTTCAGGTTGTCAACCCTAGATTATTCTCTATTGATTTAGCCTTAATTTAAAAAGCAAGCAAAACAAACATACCCACTTCTACATATTTTCTGCACTTTCATGTAGGGTTGGTGAATTTCTGTGTTTTCATTCTCAACAAGTTCCATACAAATTTAACAATTTTAAAAAAAATCAAAAATTAGTAGAATCTTTTTCCGTTTTTTTAAATTTCAAATATTTGGGTTGGTCGGGCCTGTAAAACAGGATTTTTTTTCTCTTTGTCCTATAGCTACTATGTTGACTTACTTTGCATTTGAGATGGTATTGGTATATTCTTCCTCAGAGTCTCTCTCTTCCTCTTCCTCTCTTTCAAGCCCATTTTTGTTTTTGCTTTGAGAAGATTAAGGAGAAATTTTGTGTCTTGAACACTCCAAGGATCTAAGGCATTCATCCGTAAAATGTGGCTCATTTGAGGCGAGGTAAAGCTGTGGTTGAAGTGACAGTGATAACTACAGCTTCCATCAATAAAGGCGCTGGCAAGATAAAACAAACAAAAAATATCGTTGCTGTTCTGTCAAAACCTTGTATGTTTTTCCGGTCCAGCCCTTCCATATAAAGTATTACTGCCCAACAGATGCATGTTGCTTTATACATGAGGGCCATGGGACGTACAAAGTGTGTCCCTGCTAGCCAGGGAGCCTGGGACGTACAGGGATATTATACGCACAAAACTTAGTGATCCCCCCCCCCCCTGACAGGCCAGGCAGTGTAGTGACTGTCATGATACCCAAACGGGTGCCCTACCCGTCATATGTCCCACTATCCCAGGTCCCCTGAGGCCAGAGTTGCAATTGATAAGTGCATTAACACACAAACAGGGTTGTAGCTAGAGCAATTCTATAGTGCCGGGCTCCAATTTCCCCAGCCTGAAGTCCATGGGGCCAAATATTGATGTATTATGTGATCAAAAAGGGGAAATACCATACCTTTCACCGGGGGGGGGGGGGCTACTCACGTATATTGGCCATATGGCTACGGGTATGTGCGGCTTTCGGCTGCTCCGTGCCCCCTTTTCATCCACTGGCCGTTCCATAAGACCCCCTTTTCATCCATTGGCAGCTCCCTTAGACCCCAAATTCAACCACCAAATCATAAAATGTGTGAAAATCTTATGAATTTGAGTTATGTAGCCTCAAATTTGGCCTAAATTCAGTTCATAAGGCAACATTTTGCCTAAAATTTAGTTTATGAGACACAGTGGCGTATACAGGGGGTCCAGGGGCAGGGGGTCCAGGCCCCCCCCCCCCCCCTGGAATAACCCTTTGGTAAACACGACCCTCCGTCGGTAGATTTGCGATTTTGACCATGCAATTTTTTCTGCCGGTTATGTGAACAACCTCATCGCTACCCCCCCCCCCCCCCCCTTCCCCCACTTATCAAGGTTTCAGCTGCTGACGGGAAAAAATTGTGGAAGTTTTACGAATTTTTTTTGGGAGTCTGTAAAAAGAATTGTCGGTACATCATGCCTTTCGTCAGTACATACTGTGGTCGTGCCCCCCCGCCCCCCCCCCCAGTTTGAAAAATCTGGGTTCGCCACTGATGAGACACAATTTTGTATAAGAATTCAGTTCTCTAAGACCCCAATTTCGGCAACCGTTCAGTTCCGTAAGCCCCTGTTTTGGTGCCCGTTCAGTTCGGTAAGCACCTGTTTTCAGACTGCCCAGCCGGGGGACTTTCATTGACTGTAAGTGCCGGGCCCAAATTGCTAGTGCTGATGGGTGGCCCGCCCGGTGCCACACATGTCCAACAACGTCTGAGTAGTTTCGACTCGGACGCCTGCCTATTTGATATTTGTCCATGATCATGAAGCATTATTAGGGCCAATGCAGTGGCGGCGCGACCATAACAAAATTGAGGGCGCAATAAGAAATTGGATGAG